>JAODAL010038195.1:0-39501 GCA_025379985.1 Phyllomedusa bahiana
TGTGAGACCCTTACATACATACTGTCAGATCGTATGCTATTAAAAAAACAGGTAGAAGTGGCGAGTCAGCGCCAGGTTCATACATATCGCCCATTTTTCCTTTTTGTATGGAACAAATAGATGGCGGCTTTCTGCTTGCCAGCACTACTATTTCATTTACCTGGTATAGGGTTGTATCATTTATATCTATATTTATTGTTACTTCTGCTGATGTTTTAGTTTATTGTCATTAAAGGGGATGTATCGCTTCCTTAGTTCCGCTGATTCACACTGCTCTCAGCTTCTCAACTCTGGAGATGCAGGGGCGATTCTTCCCCTCCCAGCTGGTGATGACATCATCCCCCCCCCTTCACTGTGGCATGGCTGGCTCCAGAGACTCCCCCCCCCTCCCCTCTCTGCCTGAATCCACGTCACTAGTGTCTCCTCCCTATGCAGTCTTATTTTGTAAGAGCTGTATACATACCACAGGCTGCATTCAATCTAGACTGAGCAACTAGACTCTTCTCCTGATCCACAAGCTGGAGATGTGTTACAGCTTTCTACGAACAGCACAGATCACCCTTCTATGCGGGAAAGTTAGGCACCGGGACAAAACTGTTATGTTTTCTCATTGTAGAATCTGTTGCAGTCTGTTTCTGCTGGGTGTGGAGAGAGAAAAATGCTACGGCCCCTAACTCTGAGTTCAGGCAGGGATCGACACAAATTGTGCTATTTCCTGATTGTGTAAGCCCTTCAGTGTAATTCTGTTTCTTCTGCCTGTATAAAGTGAAAATGAGACGGTCACTTACTCTGAGTGAGAGACGCAGCTCTGTGAATCGACCAGGGGCTGTACAGAATGTAAATGAGCTCTCAGCTAGTGAAATGCAAGAAGGGATCCAGAGGGATTCTACCAGGACTGGATATCAGTGTAAACAAAAACACAAGATAAGGAATACTGTGAATACAAGACAGCTTTGCTAATGACATCCAATTGCAAAGTTGCTTGTTTTCACTGTCCCCTTATTCTGAAGACCATTTAATGAAATTATAAAACCCCTTTAAGTGGTTTGGACATATCTCATTTTGCTATGGGGCCTCACAAATTCTAGTTATACCTCTGCACAGACATATTGGGAATCAAATCCTTCTTGTTTCCTGCTCGCTTGTGTTCCAAAACACTTGATATTTGCTCCTACAATAGAGGTTTCCACAAGTGTTAAGAAAATACAACTTCCAGTGCCCCCTGCCAGCTTAATCCTCGTTTCATAACAACTGGTTGGAGAACATGGCGTAGGGAAGGAAATAAACATATGGCCAGCTTTAAAGAACCAAATGTTATCCTTAATCCTCCTTCCCCTAAATTACAGCACGACGGACTAAGACGAGGAATGGAGATTTTCAAACAAAACAAGGAGCTCCCTTGCTAGATCTGTTTACACACTTTTCCATTGTTGCTGATCAACAAAATTGCACAACTGCAGCTTCTTGAAATTGGCTAATATATATTTCTTGTCACTTCCAACAGCATCCAAAAGTTCAACCTTGTTTCTATGTATTAGCAATGGAAATTCAATAAATAACACCTGTAGTCTTCAATTCCTCTGAAACCTCAGTTCATATTAGTCCATGAAGGTTTCCATATGACTTCAAACTCAGGGCTTTGCAACACACTTGTGATGTTTCAGAGGTCATGCCCCCTTTTGTCAAGATCTGTTTTTTCTTCTTCAAGTTGAGAAACCCAACCACATCGTACCCCAGAGCTGCCATCAGTAGTTTTAGGGTTCCAGGCAGCCAAGGCATCTGTGGTCCCATTACCTGTAATTATCATGCGCTATTTGAACAGGCTCCTTTTTTTAAAATAAAATGTAAGCACCCCTGACAACAGTACCACAAATTATGTCCTGATAGTGGTCTTACGGATCCCAAAAGAGCATCAAAAGTTTATAGACACTGCAGCACACTTATAATGGCAATTGTGCCAGAATTCTAGTGCAATTTACACCAAAAATACAAGTGTACATGCATTACACCACGTTTATTATGTGTTTCAGCCAGTTTCTTGACACTTCTGCAGCTCGTCCCAACAAAACGTGAGAGGCCTCAGTAAAATTAGAGTGACTTAATGGAAAAGTTATATTTACTATTTTGCCATAGGCAAACTTAAACTCTAGCAGTTCTCCATCTATAAAACACTAAAACGACTTTTTATTATGTATAACTCTTACCTCTATACACAAATATTTAAAAACCTGATTTATAACCTCATCATTTCACCCTTTCTATTTTAAGGAAGAATAGCACCTTTTCTATTATTCCAAGTCAGGTGACACCACCCATTAACAGGAAAACCTTAAAACATTACAGCAATTTACTAACTCCAGTAAGGGATCCCAAGCCTCCTACTTGGCATTCGTCCCTAATCAAATGGACACAAAACAAAAAAGGGCCCCCTTGTAAACCCCCTCTCAGGGGGTGACACTTTTAGAAAAGGTGAAAAAACAAAAATTTTAAAACTAAAGCCTGACCTCCCCCAACATTTTCCCAGCTACCCTTTGGTTTCCATCGGGGGTTAGAGCCCGGCCCCTTTTAAGGGGAAAAGGGTTTTTGGCTTGGAATGAAAAAAAACCTGTGCACCTAAAAATTTTGCCACATTTTGCATAAAGTAAGTGGCATTGAAAAACGCTATTCTAGTTTACACTGTTTAAATATTAACAGAAATTGATAAATCTCCCCCCTTTTTTTGTTAAATTTTTATTTTTAAATTTTTCCCCCCCCCCTTGGGAAACCAGTGTAAATTCGGGGTCGAACAGTACGGGAAATAATAAACAGCTAAGTGCATTTTAAAATGCATCCCCAAAATTTTGCCCCGGTTTTAAATTTAACCTATGGCACAAAACAATGATTCAAACTTCATAGATGAGGGAACAGGAGACTATTGGGAAAATATTAAAAAAACCCAAAAAAAAAAAAAAAAAACCCCCGGGGGTTTTATTTAAAAAAAAAAAAAAAAAAAAAGGGGGTTGGGTTTTAAAAAAAAAAAATTTTTTTTTTTTTTTTTTTTTTTTAAAAAAAAAATTAAAAATTTTAAAAAAAAAAAAAAATAAGAAAAAAACCCCTTTTTTTTTTTTTTTTAAAGGGTTTTTTTTAAAAAAAATTTAAAAAACCCGGGGGCCCCCCCCCCCTTCCCCAAAAAATTTTAAAAAAAAAAAATTTTCCCGGGTTTTTTTTATTTGGGGGCCCTTTTTTTTAAAAATCCCCCGGGGGGAAAAAAAAAAAAAAAAAAAAAAAAAATTTAAAAAAAATATTTAAAAAAAAAAATTTAAAATTTTTTTTTTTTCCCCTTAAAAAATTTTTTTTAAAAATTCCCCCAAAAAAACCCCCTTTTTCCCCCCCCCCCTTTTCCCCCCCCTTTGGGGCCCCAAAAAGGTTTTTAAAAATTTTTTTTTTTTTTGGGAATTTTTTTTCCCCCGGAAAAATTTCCCCTTTTTTTGGCCCCCTTTCCCCAAAAATTTTCCCCGGGTTTCCCCCTTTAAAAAAGGGCGAAACATATTTTTGGGGAAAATTTTCCCCCGCGGCACCTCGACCATTGTCGCGGGGCAAACTATTTGCCGCGGCACCTGGTTTTGAAAATTTTAAAAAATGCTCAGTCCATATTTTTTCATATACCTTGAGTTTCTGGGGCTTGGAAGCAGGGGCCTGGGACCTGTAGCGCCTACAAAAACATTTACATGGACTGCAAGAACCACCCAGCTGAGAAGGGGAGACTTTTAGTCTAAATTTTTTTTTTAATGTGCCTAAAATTACAACCTTAAAACCCCTTTTTTTAGTAATAATAAAGTAAATAGGGGGAAAAAAAGAGAAGGTGCATCAAAAATCAAATCAAAAACCCTACTGTTTGATCCTCCTACTACGATCCCCCGTTTCCCCCCCAAAATAAACGGGGTTTTATTTTAATTTTTTGCCCAAAGAGAGCTAAGATTTATTTTTTAAGGGATTTTTTTTTTTCTAAACAAAAATTACATTTTGTTGAACAAAAAACAACAAATATTAAACGTAGTGTTTTTCATCACAATCATCAACATAAGCAGCCAAACTGAATTTCATAACTAAAAATGACTAGGTCTTATTTTCGGGGAAACAGGGTACCAGTTGCCCCAAACAAGAGGAAAAAATTCTTCCAAGAAATGAGTCTATAAAACTCAAATATGGCAACATGGTTCTCTCATCTCTGCTGTACACATGTATATGAGCAAGTGAAACTTTCTCTAGCTGGGGAGATTGATTCTTGCCTGGAATCTTTTGTTTTACCAATAACCCAGGTGTGATAGTTTTTAAATTTTTTTAGGAAAAAAGGGGAAAATAAGGGCTTCTTTTTGTTGCAGAAAAACCACCATCTTTAATTTAAACACAGAAATTTAAGACTTTACCAGAATCTTTGTTCTTTCCAAAAAGAAAGCAATTTACACAACACACACCCTCCCAATGCGGGCCATAAAAAAACCTCCCTCCCTTCCAGGATGTGCTATTAAGCGGCACAGCACCTACAACCATCCTATCAGCAGTGGCACACACACAGCCAGGGAAAACAAAACAAAACTGCTCTCACTTTCACAGGTCAGAAGAATATAAAAACCTGCTGTTTTAAACAAACAGGGGAAAACGGCAAAAGGGGAAAAAATCTGGGCTTTGGGGGTTTTATAATTTATGACCGGAAAAGCAAATCCAATAAAACAGGGCGTGTAGAAATTTGGAGGCTTACAACCTGTACAAGCAAGTAAGCATAGTGAATGAATGAATGGGTTTGTGGTTTCTGGCGAGGCTGGGTTGTTTTGCTAACAAGTTAATACATATGAGGATATAGCGCCTCTGTGCTATTAGAATGTGCATGGAATAAGTAACCAAGACCAAGGGGCTGATAAAAAATTAATTTTTTTTTCAATGGGCAATAAACCCTTTTTTTTTTTAAAAATCTAAAAGGGGAAAACATATTCATAGGCCTTTGCAGGCCTTCCCGTAGTCCCGCTCCCTCACCCTCCTCCAAAGTCCCTCCCCCTTTTTCCATTTTTTTCTTTGCCCATTCACACAGGTGTCTGTTTTATGATATTATGGAGATTTGATGATTTAACCCTTTGGGTAAAAAAGGGTTTTTTCTCTAAAAAATCTTTTTTAACGGTGGGTTGTTAGAGGGGGGAAATGGTGGGGATGGTGGGGGGTTTTTTGCCCGTTCCCTTTTTTACTCCCCCCCCTTTATTCATAGTTTTAAATCCCACAAACTCTTTCCTTTTCCCCTTAAGATTTCTCCAAATTTTTTGTTTTCACAAAAGAAAAGGCAATAAAGGGAAAAAAACAATAGCAGGATGGTTTAAAAAAAGGGAAAATTTTAAAAAGGGCAAAAAAATTTTGTATTTTAAAATATTTATTTATTTTTTTCATTTTTTTATTAAAAAACAAAAGTTCATCATTCGTCAAATGTTTAATGGTTGGTTACTGTTGCATCTGGGAAAAAATTTTTTGTTTCTTTTCCCTTTTAAAAATCTTTGGGGGAAAAAAGGGCCCGCCCGAGAAGCCCCCAAAGAAAGCTGTGCACAGTAAATGAACTTGGAATGACGCAATATTTTTGTGTTGGGGAGAAAAATTACTTTTACTGAATCACACAAAAAGAACCCCTTTTAAAAAACCCAAATGTAAGTGGAAAAACGAACTGGGGGTTTAAAGGGAGGGGAAAAAATTAAACGAGGTGCTTGTTTAGGGAGTTTTTAAATGTAATTTTTCCCCCTTTTATTAAAACCCAAATTTATATCTCCCGTCTCATAGGCAATAATGACCAATAACAGATAAGGGTTTTTAAAGCTTTTAAAGGGGACCCCCATTTTTCTTTCTGTAGGGAAAAGTTTCTTAAGGGGGGAGCAGGTATTCATTTTTTTAATCACACACCCTACCCAAAATCAGAAAAACAGTGATGGGAAATTTTGGGGACAGGGGGTTTAAACCCCACAAACGCTGGCCTTTTCCTCCCCAAACCAATGCATACACAATAGTAAAATTTCTGAGATTTATCATACATTTATATCACTGACAAGAACAAAAGATGACAATTTAATATTAAAATTAAAATTTTTAGGTCAATTTATGATTCCTGAAAAATGGGGGAAATTTTTTGGGGTTTTTTTATTTGGGGGATTTTTCTAAAAAGCTTCTCTCCCCTTTGTGCTGACTGACCAAAGCACTTGTTTTTTTTTTTCCTACAGCACCCCTCGCAGTAAAAACTGGCCACAACTCTCATTCCAAAAATAAAACCAATAACATAAAAAATGGAATTTTTCAAGTGTTTTTTGCGAACAAATTATCAAATTACCAAAAAAAATGGATTAATTTTTTTTTTTCATCTGTCAAATATCTAATGTTCCCTAGACCCCCCAAATTTAAAAAAGCCCCAACATTTACCGTTTTTGGGGGCAAAATCGGGGTTTTTCCAGTCCCGATAAGCAAAAACAGGGTTAAAATTTTTTTTTGGGCCCTTCTAAAAAAAATAAAACACCCTTTTTTTATTGGGGTAATTTAAATTTTGGGGAAAAGTAATTTTTAATAAACTGTAAAGGGATTTCAATTTTTTTGGGCCAATGTGAAGATGTGTACAAACTGTACAATCAGCGAGAAATTGCTTGTTTGTCATTGATTGAAGCTTTCCCTGATGAAAACCCCAAAAATGAAAAAAATTTGTTTTGTGTTTAAAAACCCTTCATGTCAAATAAATTTTCCCGCACTTTTAAAAAGAAAAAAGGGGAAAGACCCAATAAACTCAAAAAAAAATTTGAAATTAGGGAAATTAAAACCTTTTTAATTTTTTACATAAAAAAGCATGTCTTTTTGAAATTTTTTCAAATTTATTATGTCACCAATTTAGCTTTCTTTTTTACAAAATTTATCTTTTTTTTGGGGAAAGTTTAAATTTGGCTAATCTCGATGGCCGTGTGAATGGGCGTAATAGCTGTTGGAAAGGGGTTAATTGTTTAAGGGCTATTTAAAACGGGCCAATTAAATAAAATTGGGCCCCAAGGGATTAAATAAAATATCAACAACATCAAAGAGATTCTAAGCCAATTTTATCTACATTTTCTGTTTCAGTTTTTAAAGCAATCTACTATTTCCCCCGTTTTCAGGGTACTACTTGCTTGGGAGATTGGCCCCCCCCAAATTTCAGGTTTCTTAAAAGGGATAACCCATACATATCTGTGCCATATTAATAGCTTTTTAATATTTTCTTTTCCCCCAAAGCCCTTTCGTTTTAAAAAATGTAACCTGAAATTTAGTTAAATTTCCCAAAAAAAGAAATTATAGGTTTTGGGGTTGAAAAGGGGATTTGGGGGGACAGGGTTTGGGGTTCCCCCTGTAAGCAAAGCGTTTTCTGTTTAAATTTCTTCCAACTTTTTCTTTTAATGTTTCCCGCCCCGTATTTTAGCATGAAGGGTTTAAAAGAAGACTTTTTTGGGTCGACATTATTACAGGGCGCACTAGGGAACTTTGGGGTCTTTTCAACCCCGGGAAAAGGGTTGCCGCCCGTACAAAAATATAAATTAAAAAATCAGGAGCACTCCCAATTTTTTAGGCGTAATTTCAGGAATCCCCCCCGCAACTTTGGGAAAAGTGGCCCCAAATCGGGGGGAAATGGGGGGGGGGGGGGCGTTTCGCACTAAAAACCGCATGAAGCTTCATTTTTTTATAGCTTTTTAAAACGGGAAATCCAGGGTTTCTTTTTTTGCTGGGGAAAAGGGTAAAACCCCTTTAAAAAATCTTTTCCTGAGCCAGAAGTTTTCGCTTTCTCAGAGAAAGCGCTAAAATTTTGACCGCAGTAGAAACAGGTTACAAAAATTCAGGTGCATTCCTTTTAAACCCTCCCCCTTCACAACAAAAAATAAATAAACCACAAAGTTTTTTTTATGGGAATACCTTTCCCAAAGAATTTTTTCAAGGGTTTAAAGTTTTTTATGACCATGGTTTCGGTTTTGGGAAAAAGGGGTCTAGGGAAAATAATGCCTTTTTTAGGAAAGGCAAAAATTTTTTTTTCGATTTTTAGGGTCAAGGAAAGAATCGTTTTCATTCAGTTTTTTAAAGAAGAAATTCTAGGGGAAAAAACCCTGTGGGAAACTGGCTAAAAAAATTTTTTATTATTTTTTTAATTTTATAACGCCATAGGGGTTCCATGGGGCGTTGTAATTCAGGGGGGTTTATTTTCATAAAATTACTAATCAAACAAGGGGACAATAAGAACAACCCTTTTTCCCAACAACAGGTACAAAAGGGAGAGGGGAACCCCCCGCCCCGGAAATGGGGCCCACAAACTACAAGGAAAGGGGAAAAAAAACAGAAGGGCGGGAAGACATTTTTTTTGGGGGGGTTGGGGAACAGGGGGGGTTATAGTAGGTTTTAAAAACTCCGAAGGGGGAATTTTGGGATTTTGTTGGGCTTATGAAAACGGTGAAAAATGGAGGAAGTCCCAAAATTTTTTTTTGGGTTTTGGGGCCCGTTTTAGTTCCAATTTTGGGGGGGAACACGGGAAAAAGTTTTTTGGGGATTGGGTTTGTTGGGGACTGGGCAAGAAAGGGGCAAAAAAGGAAGGTCCGGGGAGGAAATAAAAGCGGAGTTTTAGAAACCGGAAAAGAAAAAAGGTCTTAAACAAATTAGGGCGGGGAGGGTTTGGAGGCCCGATTGTAAACGGGGAAAAAATTAAAAAAATTAATGTGCTGGGCAATGGGTTAAACCAGTGGAAGGGGAATTTGGGTTAGGGGAAAGGCAGGATAGCGGGTGGGGGGGGGTTGGAAAACGGAGGCCCCGGAGTTATGAGGGGTTTTAAATCGGGAACAAGAGTTTAAAAATTTGGAAGGCCACAGAAAGGTTTTGTAAGTCTACAAGGGGGGGATTTACAGGTTGGTTGGACCACCTTTTTTGTAGTGACCCGGTTAAGTAAAAGACGGGATACGTGAAAAAATTTTTTATGGCGGTGGGGGGGCAAACAGAGGAAACAATTTTGGTTGGGTATTTAAAGGAAAAAACAGCGAGACCCAAAAGGGGTTCCCCCCAAGGGGGCGGGCTTGGGGACCCGTGATTTGTTGATGCCATTTGGGAAAATTTTGCAACTTTTATTAAAAAATTTTTAGGGGACTGCCCGATAAAAATCCCCAAAAAGGCAGTCCCGGGTTTAATTTGGGGGCAAACCCTTTTATTTTCCAATTTCACACCCCTTTTTTTTTGGGCCGGGCATAATTGCTGAAACTTTATTTCGGGCCCCCAAATTACGGGGGGGCTGCCGTGGGGGGCGGGTTCGGGGGGGGGGGGCCCCGTCCCCCCCTTTTCCCCCCCCCCCAAAAGGCACTCCCTTATTCCCCGGGGGCATACAAAACCGTAAAAAAGTTCAGGTCACTTTTCCCTCCCCCCCTCCGGGGGTTTGGATTCGCCGGGGCGTGGGAGAAAACGGGAAACCAAAGTTCTCTATGAGAACTGTGTTTAAACCCTATGACCCCGGGGACGGGGTTCCCCCCCCGGGAAATGGGACCCCAAAATTTCGGCGCCAGGGAACCGGGTGGCAATCCGTCCCCAAATAAGGCCCGTTTTGAAAGAGGGCCCTTGAATTCACATGCGCCATTTTTGTAACTGGACCGAAAACACTAGTTCTAAAAAATTAAAAGTAGTGTAAAATACGACGGGTTTTGAAGGGAAATGTTATGTTTCCAAACATTTCTGATGGGAAAAAGGGGAAAAAATTTTTCCCCATATTTTTTATGCGCCAAACTTTAGGTTATTTAACACAAATTTCAATGTTCGTCCCGATGCACATTAGGCCAAATTTTTCCTTTTTCGCCTTTCTCCTACATCTTTAGAACCAGCAATAAACACAACAATTTTCAAAGGCGAATTCAAAGATGTCGCCCCCTTTTGTGTCAAAGTTCTTTATATGGTTTTTTATTTTTCGGTTTAAAACCAAACCCCGGGATTTGGGGAATTCCCCGTGGGTTTGAAAATTTTTTATTCCCCTTGGGGGGCTCTTTCTTTTTCTCTTTCACTTTTTTAAAAACAAGACAAAAAAGGGCATAAAAATTTTTCCTTTTTCCTCCATATCCCATTTTTCCAAAGGAATTTGCTTTTCCCTTCCTTTTGGGGTGGTTTTTGGAATTTAAACCCCCCTTTCCCCCCACACAGGGGGCAGGGGAGAAGTTTCTTTTGATTGGGTTTGAATTTAGACAAAAAAAGCATCGGGGGCTGGGACATTTTAAAAAAATAAAACCTTTCATTTCAAAGGTTTTTTTCCCTAAAAATTTTAAAAACCCTTGGGGGGGTCAAATTTAACAAAGGGAGTTGCGCCAAAACGGCTCCATTTTTCACCAAAACCAGCTTTTTTCCCCCCACAAAATTTTCTAGTGGGTTTTTTACAGTTTTTTAGACGCTTCTTGCCTTCTCCTGACTAAGGGGGGGGGCCTTTGGAAAAAAGGGGGGGTTTTTCCAACGGGAAAGGGGGTGGGTTAAATTGTGACCAAAAAGGGGGTTTCTTGTGGAAAATAAACCCCAAAAATTGGACCCCTTAAAAAAACCCCATATACCGCAGGACAATTTTTCCCGCCCTTAAAAGGGCCCAAACAAGGCCCCTAAAAGAACCGCAAAGGGCGGCGACCCCCCCAAATATAATTTTTTGAGAAAATAATAAAAAAAATATATTTAAAAAACAACAAAAAAAAAGTGGCCGCCCCCTAACAAAAAAACTTTTAAAAAAACCGGTGGGCCCCCCCGCCGGGGAAGTAATTAAATTCCAAACTATAAAAAATTAACCAAAACCCCCCCCACCACAGGTCAGGTGGAAAAAAAAACCCCCCTTTTTTTCCCCGTAACCAGGTGGGGGGGTTTTCGGTTCCCCCGGGAACCGGGTTTTCCAAAAGTTTTATGAATAACAAAATGCCAAACTTTAAAAAAACAAAACCCAAACAACACACAAATTTTTAATTAATTAATTTAAACAAAGTTAAACCAGCATATAAATAAATCCCCCAATCAAAAGTGGGTTCCCCAAGGCACCCCCCCCAGCCCCCCTGAACCCCAAAACAAACCCCTACCCAAAAAATATTGTGTATTTCCTTAAGATTTTGGCAAAAATACCCCCCCAATCCTCAAAAACCCCCTTAAAACCCGACAAACCCCCCCCCTTCCCAAACCCCCCAAAAATTCAATCCCGGAACCCCCCCCGCCGGTCCCCTTCCAAGCGTCCGCCCCAACCAAAATAAAAAAAGCAGGGGGAACCCCCACACAAGGCCCCCCCAAGAAAAACTAAAAAACCGGCTAAGCGCTGGCGACGTTTCCCTTGGGGGACAAAAGCCCCATAACCGAAACCGGGTCAAAGCCCTATGGGAACCCCCTTCCCCAAGATAAACCCGGGGGCCCAAAAAAACCCCAAATGGGAACCCCCCAAAACCAATTAAATTTTTCAAAAAAAAAGGTAATGATGGCCCGAAGGGCCCCCACCCATCCCGGGAGCCACCCGCAGAAAGTCCCCCCCGCCCCCCTTGCCTTCCCCCCACAGATTGAATTAGCGCAAAAGGGAAATTTTCCCCAAAATAAAACAAAAAAACAACAAAAAAAGAAAAATTTTATAAATTTACAGAAATTGGTTTACCCAAAACCCTTTTTCAAAGTTTTGTACTTTAAAAATTAAAAAATTATTAATCCCAAACATAATACTTTTAGAAAAAATGAAATTCCCCTAAAAAAAAAAAATTTTTATTTAAGGGGGGGAAGGGCAATGGAAACACATTTAAAAGGGGGGGGGGAAATTTTTTCTGTCCGAAGGCCCTTTTTTTTTAAAAGAATTTTTATCTACTTTTTGTAACTATGTGCAGCCCTTTTGGCATTTAGGCACTTTTTTTATCATTTGGGGGCGGGACACAGTTTTGAAAGCCCTCCACCCCCCCAAAATCTCCGGTTTTTAATAACAAGGACGTTTTGGTTTAAACCGGGCCCCAAAAAAGCGGGGTTGGGCGCCCCGGTATTAAAAAAAAACCCTTTAAAAAACCTTTCACACAAAAATATTAAAAAAATCCAGGGAAAATAAAAAAAATCATAGTAAAAAAACAAAAAAAATTCTTTTTAATTTTTCCAATCCCCCCTATTAAAAAATTTGACCCGGAAATTAAACAACACTTTTAAATCCTTTCCCAACCCCAAAACACAATTTTCAAAACAAACCCCCAAAATTTCCCCATGTGCCAGAGAACACCTGAAAAAAAAAACCCTAAACCAAGGAAAACCCCAAATAGTAAACAAAAAAAGGACCTCCCCCTTTTTCTCCTCCAGTACAAATGGGGTAAAATTAATTTGAACCAACGGCCCAAAAAACAAACATCTCCCCACAGAAATTTATTGACCAAGGCGAAAACCAAAAAATAAAGTTTACCAAAAAAACCCCTTTTAATTAATTTAAAAAACTTCCAAAGACTCCACAGACATTGAAAGCTTTAAGACAACAAAAAACACAGATCATGCTTCAAAGGGGGGGCTTGGGGTGGGGGGCCCCAGCCCTTTTCCCCGACCAAACCCCCTGCCCGCCCGGGAGCCTGGCGCCGGCTCACTTTTCCCCTCCACGGCCCCCGGGGTACGCCCACCCTTTCCCGTGTCCCGGGCCGCCGGGGCGCGGTTTCCCGCTTTCCCCCAGGCGCGCGGGGGGGCGAAGGCAGGTCTGGGGTTTAAAGGGGGCCAAACACCGGGAAATTTTAGTCAATTGCCGCTGCTGGGCCTAATAAAATACGCCCCCACACTCTCTGCAAAAACAAAAGGGGTGTTCATGTTATTAGAGGTTTTGGGGTCCGGAAAATTTAAAACCCCCCTTAAAACCCGCCCCTTTTGCAAAGTTTTCCGGGCCTTGCCGGGTTTTGCTGGGGCCCGCCCCGGGGCCGGGGCGCCCCCCTCTGACCAAAAACCTTTTGCCGCCTGTCCTTACCTCCCGCCTGTTTCCCCCACTTTAAGGGCCTCCCTTGGGTTACTTTTTTGTTTCCCCAAAATTCCCCGGCCGCCATCGGGAAGCCCAAACACGTCAGGGGTAAACGACCGGTAGCCTCACCCGCAGGGAAGTCCATCCCGGGTTTGCATCGGGGTCTGGTGAAAAACCGGGGGCTACTTAAAAACTCCGCTCCCTTTGGGGTTTGGGTTAACTAAACATCGCTTGGGGGTGGCCAGCCCAAATCCCACCCCAACCCTTTAAAACATGTTATTTCTAGGTAATTAGGGTTTGGGGGTGAACTCTTCAAGGGGCTTGTAGTAAATTGCGCTGAATTGGCATGGGAAAAAAATTACCAGGAAAAACGGGTTAAAAAAGAGTTCACTTTACTTTCTCCCGAAGGCACCGTTCTTACTTTTTATACAATTTAAAACTTGAATTTTTTCAATAAATTTGGGCCTTTGGTTGGCACAAAATTTCACCTTAAGGGGGTTTTTGTACACCAAGGGGCCCCATATAAGAAAACTTTCTATTCTAAATCTCACTTTGGGCCCATAGCAACCAAAACAAGCGTTCTTTCCCTTTTATATAAATTTCTTTTGAAAAAAAAATGAAAGGGGCGTCCCCTTTTAATGTTGCCATGGGCCCTGAATTTTTTCTATGGACAAAAAAGTTTTAATTTTAACTTAGGGCAGTTTTCATACAAATTTTCCTTTTTTTTAAGTGCCAAAAATGAGGGGAAGGCCCATTTTTTTTAAAACCCTTTTTTGCCATTTTAATTTTTATTTTGCTTAAAACATTTAGGCAAAAGTAAAAAAAAACTAAATTTCCAAAAAACCCTTGCTTTTTCTGAAATTATTTCTTTTCCCATAAATTAAAGAGCATTTTTTTACCTCCTACTTGTGTACACAAAACTTTCCTATGTCACCAACCCCCTCTTTTTTGCTCCCAGCTGCAGTGGGCTGGGATTGGGCAGGATGGGGGTTGACCAAATTCCCTTCTGTGCTTTTTTAGCAGCATAAAGGGGCTTTGGGTTTAATTTTCTTTCGGGCAAACTTTAACCACCTAGGGGGCCGTTAAACCTTTGCCTTTTCTGTTCATACTCCTTCCCCCCCACCCCAAATTTTACCAGCTACAAATTGTTTTAAGCGATATTTCCCCCTCCCGGGGTAAAACTGCCCCCCACCTAATCTTAAATGGAAAACCTGAAGCTCCTTTGAAAAAGCCCGGCTCCATGAAACAACATAGAAAAAAACCCAAAACCTTTTTAAACCCGTCAAAGGGCCCCCCTTGGGTTTTAACTTTTTTTACACTATCACAGCCATGGTATCCAGTCAGTAGTTCAGTCTCTGTCTCTTCAGGCTTTTGGGGTACTTGATCACAGCATGTTTTCCCCTGAAACCCCACTGCCCCGGCCCTTTCCCCCCACACCCTCACACAACCAAGGCAATTCATTTTGGGGGTTTGGGGTCAACACAGAGCATACCTATAACAAACCCTTTTGAGAAGCAGATTTTCCCCTCCCGACCCTCCTCCAACAACAACTCCTTTTGGTTCAAAGCTTAAAAAAAATTTTTTCGGGTTTTTAGATTACGGGATTTAAAAAACGGAACTCTTGAGGGGCCGAACTAATTTGGAATTTAATTTTTATTATTTCCCCAAAAATTTTCCTTTCCCCTGTGTAGGGAAATTTCATCCCGCCGTTCCCCCCACCCCCCAATCATAAATTAAAAAGGCCAAAAAGCCCGGCAAACCCCCCGCCCGAATGTCCCCCCCCAAGCAAAAAATCTCAAAAGCAAACCCCGCCACCAAGGAAAGAAAAAACAAATTTTTTTTAAAAATTTTTAAAAGGTGGGTGCGGGCCCCAAAACATTTAAACCAAAATACGGCTGCCAAGGGCCCTTTTTGGGCACTTTCAAGTCCCTTTATTTTTTCTACTGTCCCAGAGCCAAATTATATTTAAAATCAACAAAACCATATAGGGCTTGAAATTTTTGCAAGAAAGATTTTTGTTTTTAAATGATCCCCCCTCTACTTTTTACTTTCCAGCCCTGGTGCAAAGGGGGCCCTCAGGCGCAAAAAAAATTGCACCAAGAGGGCCGCCCAGAGCCTTTCTCCCTACCTCTTCCTTACATGTTGACATACATATAGGGGTTAAAAATATTTACACCCGTCTTGCATCACACGGGTGTCTTCTTCCACTTGTCACGCTTCAACGGTTACAGTAGGTACTGAAACGTTGAACGACGGGTATTGTGGATCCTCCGGGCCACTGTGAGGGTAGATGGTAGGCTACTAGCGGTGGCAGCCTACCGTAGGCACGTAACCAAATCCTTGGCACGATGACAGGCAGTAGAAATGTGCATAACCATAGTCAGGTAACAGACTAGTACAACATCAGAATAACAGCAGGAAAAAGACTGGTGCAATGGCAGGAACAGCAGAAGTAGATATGCAGGTAACTCAGGGGTTAACTACAAGTAACACAAGGGTTAACACAGGAACAGCAGAAACTAGCAGCAGAGGTCAGGAGCTCAGATGGACATTTATGAACTGGCAGGTATCATTCTAGCAGGACAGCAGGTAACAGCAGGAATAGATATCCAGGAAACTCAGGGGTAAACTCAGGAACAGCAGCAGTGGTCAGGAGCTCAGGTGGACATCAATGAACTGATACTGAAGCAGAGACTACTACAGGTACAAGTTCTAGTGCCGACGTAACTTCATTCAAATGTGCGGTGAAGGAATGTAGCTTCAGAAAAGTTGCTCCAGATGGACGCCCTGACAGGTGACTTCGTCTGTAAGGCACTGGTAGTCAGACAGGATCCCATCGGCGGGATCCATAGTCAGTTCATGCTGTCACGTTTCATTGGGTACTGTAGGTACTGACACGTTGAATGCCAGGTAATGTGGATCCTCAGGACCACCGTGAGTGTGGATGGTAGGCGACTAGCTCTGGCAGTTGACATGCAGGTCAAGGACACTAGTTACTTGTCTACAGCTACACCTACTGAAAACCATCACCTCTGCCAGTACCCGGTGTCCTTGTCCTGCATTTCAGCTGCCACCGCTAGTAGTCTACAATCTACACTGGCGGTGGCCCAGAGGATCCGCAATACCCGCATTCAATGTGTCAGTACCTACTGTATCCATTGAAATGTGACGGCACTGCAAGTATTTCTTGTTAAATAACAATTCTGGAGCATCTTCTTTTATAAATCTGTGTTGTGCTGTTCCTTTGTTATTCCTTCTAGAATTTTAGTATTGAATCTGTCAGCTGGGTTTTACCAGTTGGGGGGATGTCCCTGCATAGTCTGACATTGCCCAATTAGTCCTGAGAGCCATTGTGTGCTGGGACACACCAATCTAAAAACTGATACGATAACACCCATCTGACGAAGTCCGTAATATATTTCTAGAAAGAATAAGAGGAACAACACAATTATAAGAGAAGATGCTTCAGAATAGTTTTTTTTTTTTTAAAAGGGAGACGAGTATTTAATAAAATGCACAAATCTGGACATGTCACAATTCCTCTTTAACGGAACAGTGCATTAAATGAAGGTGCAGCCCACATAAGAGCTTAGAGGGGTTGTCCCACTTTAGACATTGAGGGCATATTGCTGGGATATTTCATCAGAGTCGGATGGGTGTGGGTCCCGTCTCTGGAACCCGCACCTATCTCTGTAACGAGCCCTGAAACCAAGTGGCATATCTAGAATTCAAAAGGCCCCATAGCAGAATGAGGTGGGGCCCTACCACAATAAACTAAAATAAAAGAAAGGTATCGTCCGCTCACCTGGAAACTCCCCCAATATAATGTTCCAAAGTTCAAATCAACGGGTGCAGGGAAGAGACCTCAAGCTGTAGTGAGGGAAATACTGAAATCCAAAGTAAATGTGTAAGTCCAGCGCTGCCAATTCAATGAAATAAAAAACACACTTTATTTAGATCCTGGTTCAAAACCGCATTAAAGAACCACCACCATCGTTAACACACGTCATGAGTGCTGGAAGTACACATTTACTTTGGATTTCAATAAACTAAAACAGCAGTATAAGTAGTAATAAGTAAAGGTATAAATAATACCGCCAGATATTAGGGAACCCACAAAGCAGTGCTGGAGAGCAGAAAGCCACCAACTACTTTCCTACAAAAGGACAATGTTTTTGTGCCTGAGTAGGGCTCCTCAACCTCTGGGCTCCATAGCAGTTACTATGGCTTTTATGGCTATAATTGCGCCCATGCTGACATTTATGGCATATCCTGGAGGTATGTAATCAATATCTGAGATGGGACAACCCCTGTAACTCAGACCTAATTCTCATCCTGCAAGATCACGATACAATATTACTGCAGTCTTTGAACTATGACTAAACAACTTGCAACTATTTACATGGATGGACTCCAAGCAAGACGGCTCTGTGCTTGTGGATGGGTCTGAACACTTCATGGAATTAGACCTACTGAAAAACAACAGGACCAAATATCCTATGCAACCTTAAAACTTCTGCTATAGACTTACATATATGCCAACAACTTCCTGACAAATGGACAGGTGTCTTATTCACAACATTGTATAGGAAATATATTCATTCTAATATGCACACTTAGTAGGGATAAGGGGTCACTTGTGTTATATTCCGGCATGCAGTAGGGCTCTAGGCTTACATGTCCAAAAGGTAGATGCCACACAGCAACTACATAATTAATACAGTATTTATGCACAAGAATATAACTGAAAAAATGTGTTTTATCATCAAGCTTCATCTAAGATATGAGGGGTGTGTCTGAAGATTGCTTGTAGAAGACAGCTCTTCTTATCTCCCCCTCCCTTCGGGAACTTAGATTTCAGTGTATTTTTGATAGCAGATGTTTGCTCTCTTCTCCACCCACCACCCCCATTCCAGTTCTCTTTGTATCCTCACAGCTCCCGTCTTTTCCACTTTTCAGCTCCTATATGGGCATCATACATGAAAGAAGCTGCACCAAATATTGATGACTATCCCTTATCTTTTAGGAGCAGCCATGTTCTCAGATATTTACCGGTACAATAAAAACATTTTGTGCTTCTCTTACAAACTGCTTAGTCTATGAATTACTGGGTATATGAATATTGACTATAGGAACACAATATCTAATGATTCAAATATATCCAGATATTAGCATAAAGGGGTTGTCCAGTCTGAACAGGTATCCTAATTCTAAACTACTCTAATATTGGCTCCAGGGCTGAAATCAATGGGCCCTCCGTGTGATCCTCAGATAAGTGGAGGTCTTCAAAAAGAGACAGGCTTTGCATGTATAAAAACTGTCTAGGTCTAAAACTCACTTTGTTGCCCATAGCAGCCAATCAGAGCGCCCCTTTGATTTCATATAATGCTCTGGAAAAATGAGAGGGGCGCTCTGATTGGTTGACAATTTTCATACATGTGCCCCTAAGTGTTCTTTCATTGTACAAATGTACAATTTACAAGAGGAGCACACCGTGAAGGGGTTGTTATTTTTTGGAAACCTATTTTTGAACATATTTTGAATATAAATTCAATAGAGGGAGTTTAATACCCCAATCAGGTAGCACCTAAAAAGAGTATTTTGCTCTAGAGTATCTTCACGTCCCTTCACAGCTCATTGATTTCAATGAAAATTGCACAATTCTTTTTTGCACCTGTGGTGGTGCTGGGCTTCCCCAATCATGAAAACAGCTGATCATTAGGAGTCAGTTTGGTCAGTTTGACCATCTCCACTGGCAGGTGACACAACTCATTCCGGATACCTCTTCACATCATCAAGCCAAGTCTTTAAGATCTCAACAGTGTTAGAGCACTGAGATTCACAGTCTGTGCAGGCCCTATTATCGGATTTCCAGAAATATTATGCGACAGAATTACGCAATCTATAGGTGAGCGCAATCTACTTTGCCCATGCATCACACGGAATATCACAGTTCCTTCAAGGAATATTGGATCGTTTCTGTATGAACCGTAATCCGCCCAATAAATTCATGTCACCTTTTACTAACCCCCGCAGCTATAGTCAATGGAAACCCAGTCTCCTGCTTACTCGCTCATGGCCTATCACACGCGAATCGGGCTAATTTGTCCCCAATTACCGTGGCAACAAGCCTTAGAGCAGATCAATAATTGTCTGCGAGACTAAAATAAAACAAGATTGCATTAATATTAATCTGACATATTTTTAACTGCAAGCTATGGTTAAACGATCTCTAATGCCACTGATCACACCCGAAAATACTTTATTTCCAAATTACCAGGTTTGTGATGTTACATGTATGAAACCGTAAAAACAAAAATTTTTCTTTTAACAATTACCAAAGGGAAAATAAACGATAACCAGATTCCAGCTTATCTATGTGTTGTAATCGGATGTCTCCATAGCCATTCAGTCAGTCACAGGTGTGTAGAAAAATAGGTTGAGAGACAAGAAAGGTTAAAAATCTATTAGTGACAATCAGTGACTTTTTTTTTCTAATGTCAATGCCTTATGGGGGTTAACGTCAATCTAATTGCCTAATAAAGCTTTGTTCACACGCATGCGGACTATTTTATCCCACAATCTACGCCTGTTGATGGGTTGTCAGGGAGTGGGGTTTAAGCAAAGGCTCTTTTCTTGCAGTGCCATAGGACAATTCCCAGCTACGCTCGATTTGAGCAGGATTGCAGTACATGTGATGGAGTTCTCCTCCCTTCAGCAGTCACAGGGCGGGGAGAGGAATTAACCATAGTTCATCTATTAAACAGTAAAATACCGTAATGAATGGTGCCTATTTCGCCCAGTAAATGCTTGCCTATGGGCTAATAAGACTGATGACGCCCCATATTATACAGTGTGCATGCACTTAACAATCCACAATTCATGACAGACAACCACAGCAAAGACCCTACTGACTGACAAAACACAAAAGTGTCTTATGTGCCATAAGGAAAATCAAAACGTGTTGGAGGATCTTCTAAGACTACTTTCAAAGCTGATGATAGACCTGCTCCAATAACCCAAAAGACTTGCACTTTATGCCGTCTATGACTGGAAATATCATGATTCAAAGTACAGTCTAAGGGCCACATGTATGAAACGGTTTTGATCTAAAACTCACTTTTTTTTCCCATAGAAACCTATGGGCAAAAAAGTGAGTTTTAGACTAAAACCATTTCATACATGTGACCCTAAGTTTTCTAAATGTTTAATTGAATTAGAAAACATATCATTGACTTTAGGCTTTTGGTTGACCAAGATCTGAATCTGTAACCATATGGATATGTATTGCATTATGTTTACCATGTCCATCACATACTCTCAGCCAAAGGTACAATTCCTTCCCCGGCTTAATTATTGGGTGAAGCACTCATCTCCCTCTTGGGGCGACATGTATGTATTTTTTTGTAGCGTAGAGTGCGCTTGAATCTATGAACCTGTTCTACTGTGGGTCATAGATTCGGCGCTTTCTAACTACTAAGTGACAATTCTGGCTCAGGTAAACCACTTTTAAAGTGCTCTCCCTGTTCCAGCAGTAATGCACCTGGCTTTGCCGTACTAAAGATATAAATGTGTCGTTTCGTATGGTTGTAGTGCGACACGCCTCCAGCACACCCCCTGATCTTAGACGCATTACAAAGTGCTGCGGGTGCTTTATAATTCTGGAGTGCGCCTGATTAAAAATATAGCAACCAGGGTTGTGTCAGTTTTTAGGCTGAAAAGACGCCAGACTTCTGGAGCAGCCCCGTATATATACATGTCACCCGTGGAGTTGTACAGGTGCATAACTCTCTCACTCCTGAGCACTATTGCTGTCTATGAAAACTGCAGGAGAGAATGTTAAAGTTATGTTTCTATTTCAGACATTTCTGGTATGTCATAAATGATGTCAGCAATCAGCTGCACCTGTTTATCTTTCCCATGTAGCATAGGGGCCAGTGTTATCTCATTACTGGGTTCAGTTTCAAGTCCAGCTTTTAAGCTGTGAGTATGGCCTTGTTTCTGTGTTTGAGTAATTAATGTTCCATTTTTTCTGTGTTTTTTCTGTAAATTGTTAGTGTAGGGAATTGCAAGAAATGAGGAGCCTTGACTGGATTTGCAGGTTTGCACATAGTGGCCAATGTCATAAATGATACACGTGTGTCCCCCCTCTCAGACCCAAACCCATCTCAAGAACATGCCACCAAAACTGCCAGAACAGAGAAGTGGTCCCACTTGCACTTTTTTTCTCCATTCATTTCAATGGGAGTTCCAAGTACAGCTAAGTGGTTGCCTTTTCTCTGTACTCAGAACTCCAAATAAAATGGATAGAGAGTAACCACACAAGCACAGCCACTTCTATGTCCTGAATGCAGAGTTTTGGGGGCCTGTTCTCAAGATATGTGCAGGTCCTAGAGGTAAGACGCACATCTATTGAACATTTATGGAATATCCTACTTATATGCCTTAATTGTATAAGATGGGATAACCCCTTTAAGTGCAGTACTGGTGGGGTAAGGAAGTACTGAACACCAGGCTTGTGGTTATTAATAGACCCTCCCCAAAAATGAGGTTAAGGCCTGTTCCCGGCTTAAAAAGGGCCCGTTTTTTGGGCCCTAATTAGGCGAATGCGCCCAATTAGGGGGCCGAAAAGGCCCATTCATTACGGGAATTCACTTCTCATAGAGAAATATGGATTACGCTCCTCTCCCGCCCGGGGAAGCCGCCCCGGGGGGGAGATAATTTCATGTACTTTTTAGCGGCGTATACGCGCCGCTAGCAGGTGTCAAAAAGGGCCCGGCGAAGTGCGGCCCCCTGCTTTCCCCCCGCTCCTGCCCCGCCCCGTCCACATACGCTAATTGCGGGGCGAGAATTAAAGTCCCGCAATTAAGCCGTGTGAACATAGCCTAAGAGGTATCAAGTTTTAACATCCTGGAAGAAATAAAAGGTAGCACCAGGCAGTTCCCTTATAAATGGTTGCATCAGAGCTACTTCAGAAGTAGCAGCATCTTACCAATGTCTTCCATGCAGCACCATGCGACTCACTAATCCCTGAAGAATTGAAACAAATAGTTATCCAGGTCCTGCTTCAGGTACCACTCGGTCCAAATAGCTTCACCTAAAGGGTTTGATTTATAAACCCATAAATCGCCATAGATAACTATAGATAATACATTTTAACCTCTCAAGCACCAAGGCTACTGGCATTTGCCATTCTCAATCCAGCCTGTTGTAAGCAAAGCATTTAGGAAAGAATCTGATATGCA
The DNA here is from genome assembly GCA_025379985.1 of Phyllomedusa bahiana. Classification (NCBI taxonomy): domain Eukaryota; kingdom Metazoa; phylum Chordata; class Amphibia; order Anura; family Hylidae; genus Phyllomedusa; species Phyllomedusa bahiana. The sequence goes on from JAODAL010038195.1 coordinate 22,192, forward strand.
TTCAGATACTCTTCATTACCGCAACATCCAAACACGTATGCTTCATTCTACATCTTAGTATTCATCCAATAAATGTGTAAGGGTATGATCACATGCGGCAGAAATGCTGCATGCAAATAATCCTTAAAGGGGTTGTCTCACTACATCAATTCATCTAACCTCAGTCCTGTTTTCTCGGTTTCATTTTTGAATTCAGGGGCGTGTTTACTGGCTTCTACTAGGCTGCAGTAGAAGCCAGGGCTGTAGCTATAGCAACCAGTGCTGGCAACCTATCAGGAGAGATCAAACAGGTCTGTAACTATAGTGACCTGAGGAGCTGCTGCAGCCCATACAAGAAGGGATATCTAGGAATACGTAGGACACTGTTAACCCCTTAACTCCCAGACCTGAAAAGTAGTTAATGACCAGAACTTTTTTTTTAGTTTTTGCCATCTTGCGTTTCAACAGTTGTAACTTTTATTTTTTCAATGATGCAGTTGGATGAGGTCTCTTTTTATTCGAGTGAAATTGTACTTTATGGGGGAATAGTTTAAGTTCACTTATAAATAATTGCAGAAATTTTTTAAATTTTTTTTTACATTTTTTTTTACACTGTTCATACTTCACACGTAATAACTTGTTAGATTAATTTTACAGGTTATTACGGTCATGTGGATACCTAATATGTGTAGGGTTTTTTTGTTTGTGTAATTTATTTATTTTTATTTTATTATTTCTTTGTTTATTCTTTTTTTTTTACACTTGTTATGGTTTTTTTAACTTTTTTTTTAAATCCCATGATGGGAGAACTGTTGTACATTTTTTTTATTTATTTTTTTACACTTTGTAATGTATTAGCATATTCATATATGCTAATACATTATAATCTGTGTCAGTCTGACACAGGCAGTGATTAGGACAGCACACAGGCTGGCCTGATCACTGGTTTGTTACACAGACAGCTCTGGGGCTACTCTAGGTCCCCAGGGCTGACTGTGCAGCCGTTCCCCGGGCTCTGTCGGGTCACCGGGTGTTCCGATCACCCGACAGAGCAGGGGAACCCTTTGATTGCGCTGCGGTGACGATCTGCCGCAATCAATGGGTTAAAGCATCATGTTGCGGAGGTTTCCTCCGCTCCCCGGTGCTCGCATGGGATGCTCTGGGGGGACTGTGTAGTACAGCCCCGATCCCAGCGCAGCTGCAGTGCCAGGCGCCACACACCCCGAAGTCCACAGCGACGCCAAAGGACGTCGCTGTAGACGAACGACCTGCACCAGCTGATGCCAAAAGTCAGTGGGCGGTCGTTAAGGGGTTAATGGCCACATATTGCAAAGTGACTTGATTTTTCAAGATCTTTAACATAAAAAACAATCCTTGTAGTGAGACAACCCCTTTAATAAAAATCCACAATGTGAAATCCACCTCCCACTAGTGCTGATTTACTTGAAGATTTGTTGCGGATTTTCTGCTGAAGATTTTTAGTATGGATAATTTAACAAATTCTGAATTTCCTATTTAAGTCCACGGGCAAAATTTGCAACAAATTCGCAACGTATCCACAACATAAACTGACAAGCTGCAGTTTTGGTGCAGAATTTTTTTTCATTGAATGTGGACGAGCTTTCTTAAAATCCACAGCTGCTGATTGATTCTGAGCAGATTTTAGATGTTAGTGTGGATTTGAAGCTGAATTTAGTGAGCTTTCAGCGCTTAATCACGTCAGTTTTTTGTCAGCGTTAAAAACAAATCTGTGCTGCAGAAAATCAGCATCATGTGTGCAGAGACGCTGCTTTTCCATTTTCTATGTGGGACTGCAGTCAGATGTGGACGATGATTCAGCGCTGAATCCATCTCAGAATCAGCAACCGAATGCGTGGTGTGAACATGCCCTGAAACCTACAGTCATTGAAATAATGACTGATTAAAAAAAAAAAAAAAAAGATGCCCTGGGAACTATGGGCAATTTGTACTGGTGGAAGACGATTATGGTATTGCCATAGACATTGATGGGCAGTTTTAGGCTTGGTTCACATCTGCTTCATAGGTTTCTTTTGGAATCACCATCACAGAGGTGCAAACGGACCCAAAGGGACTCCACAGCAGACACTGACGGCGCCCGACGACCCTATTGGCTGCAGGTTTTCCGGCGAGGTGTCTGTAGTTTTGCCGAAAAAAAATGCAACTTGCTGGGCTTATTTTTCTGACATTTCCAACAGAACCAGCCCCTGGGGAAGTGATGTGAACCAAGCCATACAGCTATGCTGTGTCACAATGCAGCAGAATGGGAGAACATGTCCTGCACTGCACAGCTCCTGTGAGGATGATACAAAAAACCCCAACTCTACAGGACACATTAGATTCCCTCGCCCTGTAGTGTAGATCAGTGGGTTAATAGGAGCGAGGAGAATTCTGGGAGATGTTTCCTGTTTGTTTTGTCTGTGTTCCTCTAGTCGTTGCCATAGTAGTATCTCCTCCCTGCGTTGCTATGGAGACGGGATGTGCGAGGACCACATCTGCACACAGGGACAGAGATAACAAAGCAGGCTGGCTTGTGTTTTCCTGCTGTGGCAGACTCCAGGGAGCAGGAGGTTGTGGCAGTGCATGCATGAATGAAACCTGCCATTACAGCTAGATACTGGCCAGATACCAGGCAAGGCCATAAGGGCATCACTGGTATCTGATGCAGTAGATGAGGCCCTCATATCAGTCCATGTATCCATGTAGCTCACCAGCAGGCAGAGATGTACCGAGGAGATATGCTCAAAAGACTAAAGCATGAATATACTGTATATACAAAGGAGGACCATGCCCATGTCAGACGAACAAGGAAATACTGTATATTAAAATATATATATATTTTATTTTTTTAAAAATTTTTAAAACACGTGCCTTGCGAAAAGGGTATTAAATTTAAAATTTTAAATAATACACCATATACATCTGTATAATACACACAATCTTTAAAAATACACACATTTGAAGACTGGGTGTTGTTCGTTTTTTGGGTCCGAAAAAAAGCATTCAAATCCATTCACTCATGCAGGCAAAATGTACAGAGGAAAAAATTCAAAAAACTAAAGCAGAATATATGTAATACGAAGGAAGTACAGCCCATATATTATAATAAATATATATATATATATATATAAAAAAAATAATATATATTTATATATATATATATATATATATAGGTTTACATATTTCATTTAGGTTCCAAACATAAAAATAATTTTTTTTTTTTTTTGGTTTTAAAACACCACAATTAAAATTTTTATAAATTTAAATTTTAAAATTTTCCCCAAATTGTAAAAAAGCCGAATTCCAAAGAACCACCATCCCCGTAACTGAACAAGGAAAATGGATATTATCAAAGTGTTAAATTTAAATAATTTAAAAATAATAAAACACATTTTCCCAACTCTATTAAAAAACAAAGTGGCAAAGGAGCCCCCCTGCAACTGAAAATGGAACTTTTTTTTATAAATTTAAATTAATATTTTAAAATTTTTCCCCTTTATGGGGGCCCATTTGAGGGCCCAGGGGCCTTTTACTCCGAACGTCGCCCTTTAACTGGCCCTGACAAAGGCTTCCCCTTAAACTCGCCGTTTTTTTTTTCCCAAAATTCGTAAACAAAGTTTTAAAAAAAACCCGGGTCGGCCCCTTTCTGAAATAAAGACGCCCCTTTTGCCCTGGCCACTTCCAAAACACCCAAACCCTTTACTTCTCAATACGGCTTCCCTAAAGCCTCCGGGGGCCAGAGCCTCTCCCGGCTTCTCTGCTGCACTACCAGCTAGCAGCCCACGCCCCCCGATCACCGTTGTAACCCGATGAAATGCTGGAAGTGGGACCGCGGACCCACCCAACGATGGGTAGCCGTGGGGGAAAAGGAGCAACTCCCAAAAACCTTTCAAAGCTCCGCATAAATCGCATCCAAACCGCAGGTGCGTGTTTAGATGCATTTTTGCTGCAGCAGAAATGCACCCTATTATTTTAAATAAGGTGTCTGCTGACCTGAGGAAGCAAAAGTTACAAAAGTTTAAAAATTTAGTGGTTAGGGACTCACCTGTTCTGGGATCCCCTTGACGCTATTGGGAGGTGAGCTTAATACAATCTTTGATCAAAAGCTGTAAACTAAGAGTCCCAGGTTTTTCATATTTTCCTTAGCAGTAATGCATTTCCAATATTCCTATATACCTTGATGTTTCACTTAGTTTTTAGTGTGCCACTGATTTTTGTATTAGACCTGAGGAAGCAAGCTTGTTTGCTTGCTAAACGCGTTGTCTTTTGTAATTTGATTTTTCAGAATAAATAACGACACTTGTATAGTGGCGATTACCCAGTGTCTGATTTTATTCAAATCATTTTTATTCAGTAGCTCTAATCTCCTCTCTGCATGCAACTTTGTCTGCTTTTGCTTATGTATGTTTACCATGTATCCTTTTGTGAGTGCAAGGATTTCCTCATGGATTAAAAGAGGACCGGCAGCTTCTGTTTGACCCTTTTTGGTTCTGAAGTTTTTATATGTGTTGTACGATCATTGTACAACCATTTTAGGTGAGCAGTATCATATACTGTTCCTTATCTTCAATGTTTTAACTTTATTACACATGAGAGCACCTCTGTTCTGTTTTTTCTTCTTTAGCACCAGGACCGTCTTTCCCATTGGGCATGGTGGGCACCTGCCCGGGGGCCCCATGTGAACAGGGGCCCTGTCAGGAGTCAGTGTACACACAAGCTCGTCTTTTTTCACTTAAAAACAGCAGAGGCTGCTGCGTCTCTGCTCCTGTCCTACCTGCGCGGCAATAACCCCGGAGCCTGCAGTGAGAGCAGAGCCGCAGCATTCCCCCCTCTCGTCTGTCTCCTCCCCCGCCGGGAATGCAAGAGCTCAGACTTAACTCCCTCCTCCCCTCATCAGGTCTCTGGCTCCCCCCTCCCGGCTGTCTCCCTCCCAGTCACCTCGCTGTGTCCAGCAGTCAGCAAGGTCTATGAAGCTGCTGGGTTCGTCTGGGTCCCGGCTCACATGTGAAGAAGGTACAGGGACTCTATGTGACAGGGTCAGGATGGCTGACCACAGCTATATCATATAACAACATTGTGTGGTCAGCCATCCTGTGCCCCCAGCGCCATGAAGCAGTCTATAGAACTTATGAGTAGTGCTGCATGACCTGGGGGCACAGGATGGATGACCACATAAAGTTGTTATATGATACAGCATGCGGTCAGCCAAACTGTGCATATTATATCACAATCGTAATCACAGATTGGGACTTTAAAAAAAAATTAAAAAGTAAATAATAATAAAAAAAAAAATCTGCACAAAACCTATATTTCCCCAGTTAAAAACACTTTATTTAGTAACGAAAAATGAAGTTAACCCTTTAAGCCCCCGGCCTGCAAAGGCCTTAATGACACATCTTAATGACTGCGTTTCAGCAGTCATAACAATAATTTTTTTCTTTGATGCAGTTATGAGAGGAATTGTATTTTTTGGATGAGTAGTTTGCATTTACATATAAATTACTACAGAATTTTTAAAAATACATTTTTGAAGCTCAAACATAAAACTGTTTTTACATTCTTTTACATTATTTCTTTACAGCATTCACATTTCATAATAAATGACTTGTTAGATTAATTCTATAGGTTATTACAGTTGTTTTTGTGTAATATTTGCACAATAATTTTTTAATAAAATATTCATTTTGATTTTTTTTCTACACCTTTTGCTTTGTAGTTTTTTTATTCCCATTAAAGGATAATTATATTACACTTTTTTTTTCCTTTACACTTCATAATGTTATGGCACACTCCTATATGCAAATATATTACACTCCTGTATACTCTTGTATGTGAATACATTACACTCCTATATGCCAATACATTACAGCCCTGTATACTCCTGCATGCAAATCCATTACACTCCTGTATACCCCTGCAGGCAAATACATGACACTCCTGTATACTAATAGATACAGCCTAGGTCCCTAGGGCTGACTGTATAGATATCTCTCAGGCTCCATCGGGCTCTGGGAGTCCCGGTGACCCAATGGGGCCCGGGAATTCCCTCTGATTATGGTGCAGCCATGGACCTCAGCAATAAAAGGGTTAAATGGTGAGGATCAGAAGCTTTGATAGTTATCTCTTAATGAGATTAAAAAGAAGGAAAAAAATATATAAAGTGTACAATAAAATAGTTAAATACATTGTTGTGCATGCATTACATAAAAAAGTACAAATATTCAGTATCTACACGACCGTAATAACCTTTAGAATTAATCTAGCAGGTTATTTGGTGTAAAATGTGGATGGTGTAAAAAATTATTTAAAAAAAAACAAAACACTATTACTGTTCATGCTGAAATTTTTTTTTTAAATAATTATGCAATAGTTAACATGTAAACTCAAACTACTCCCCCAAAAATACAACTTCTCCCGCATAATACAGGTCCTCATATAGCTGCGTCATTGATTTTAGGGGTTAAGCATAATGGGCTTCATTCAAGAAAACGGTCTAATAGTCTGTTTTTGTTGCCAATAGCAACCAATCAGCACTCATAGCAGCCAATCAGCTTTACCGTAATTGCGGCGCGCATTTCGGCTGTATTAAAGTGCAAATTGCCGCGAAATGCACCCCGCAATTACACCATATGAACATACCCTTAGATAATATTGATAAATGTTGGTTGGGGGGCCCAGTGAACAGCTCTGCCCAGGGGCCCATGATGGTGTTAAGACGGCCCTGTTTAGCACTATTTTATAGGTGCATAACTTAGGCGCATTTAAATGTGTCGTGCCTCGCGCAAACTGCGCCTAGTTTTGGTGTATGACTGTTCATACATATATATAATAGGGCTACAAAATATGCCAAATATTCCCCTGCTCCTCTGTGGTCCACACTTCATTCTATTCATTCTAGTCAGCGATGTTTTTCTATTCCTGTATAACCCTTTTAAATATAGTTTCCCAGAGAATGTCTCATGAATGGTCCCTCTGGGAATAAAAAATAGGCACATTCAGTTTACCCTAACCAAGTGTTTTCTACATGCTGGATGTGAATGAGATTTTGAGTCATCTTCTCATACATCTAATGCAATGGAAATTATATACCAATGCCTTATATACCAATTCAAACTTCTACCGTGCATTCCCGTAGGGACTAATGTCAGACGAGCGTTTGTTCCTTGTTCATTTGCATGTAGAGATAGCTGTACATAAGCCACACGGCATATTAATAAATATGTCTGATTCGGTAATGGCAGGCACTGTACCATTGATAATTGTGCCTGCCACTGACTTGAGTGATGTTTGAGACATACTTATTAAATTGTTGTCAGGCTTATTATTAATGTCTCAATTGCAATTTTTCCTGTAATAAAACAGACAGAGTTCAGCACTAGCAATGATCTGTCCTAGGACAAAATTCTGTTTTTAGACACTGAGTATAATGTCTTCTGCAACATAAGCTGCATTAGTGACCGCGGCATCTAAGTGGTTCCGTCTGTCAACCCATCAGCTAATCTACAACATGATAAAGGGCTGTTCATGGGTTGTCATAGTAGCTGGGGGTTTTATGAAAGCCCACAGGTTTTCCATCTTCATACGCCCAGAGACAGGGGCTAGTAGGATAATACACAGCAATACAGAACTATTTTGACACCTGGTGTCATATTGCCAGTTTTGTTTTAATAGTAAGTCGTCCTATTTTTTAATGCTATATCTGTTATTTGTATATCTGCTATAAATTTAAAAAGTTAGGTAACTATCCTTATCTTTGCGACGAGTTGAATGGAGAGCACCAGTTAAGGTGTGTAGTGTTTTGATTGCCTTTTAGCCCACTGCTTCTCAAAGATTCATTGAATCAGAAGTAAATTGAGGATTTGTTACAACCAATAGAGGGCGCAGTGAGCTTCCCATCTCTTTTCCCATAATGCCTTGTGATATGCAGATGCTTAGTAGTGGGCTAAAAGGCAATCAAAACACTACACACCTTAACTGGTGCTCTCCATAAGGAGAGTCGTTCCCCTTCTCTCAGCCACTCATTGCCTCCCACCCAGTCAAGCCAGTATCGCTCTGCTCTACACTGATGAGGGGCAAAACCCCGAAACAGTCGTATGTAGATGAGCGATATTGCCTTTCAGGGGCGTCGCTAGGCAGTATCATTCGGGGCAGAAGCCCTGGATGTAAAGCCTTCTGCCCCGAATGATTAGTCTCCTAACTCTCTCTGCTCCCTGCAGTGAGAAGCTCCGTCCACCACCAGAGCCTCAGCACTCTCAGGGAGCAGTGAGTGCAGCCCCTCCTCCTCTTCTGTGCTCCCTGCACAGCCCTCTCCCGGAGCTACAGCACCGACAGCAAGGTTCCCTGCCTGCTTCTGATGGCTACTTCAGCAGATCGTCGGCCCCATCACTATGGAAACCAGAACGAGCTTCTGGTTTCCTCAAGTCTTCCAGAGCTGCCTAAACAGCCCTGGAGCTTCTAGGACCCCAGTGACCCTGCATAAGGTATGCCCTGAGGCAGGATGGAGGGCCATGCTCCCACATGTTTCACAGAGGTACAGTATATTAGTATATACATACACACAGGGACAGTATATACACAAATGTAACACTCAGGTAAATATTGGACATGTGTATATACTGTTCCTGTGTGTATATTACAGTATATATATATTTATATACACAATATATATATATATATATATATATATATATATACATACACACATGTATTTCACACAGGGACAGTATATACTCAAATGTAACACCCAGATAAGTATTACACATGTATATACTGTCCCTGTGTGAAGTGAAGTACATGTGTGTGTGTGTGTGTGTGTATGTGTATATATATATATATATATATATATATATTGTGTATATAAATATATATATACTGTAATATACACACAGGAACAGTATATACACATGTCCAATATTTACCTGTGTGTTACATTTGTGTATATACTGTCCCTGTGTGTATTAAAGTCTGATATTAAAGTGGTCAAGCAAATAAAAAGTGAAAAAAACAAACACAAAAAAACACATATAACCTTTTCCTCATTACAAATGCTTTTCAATTAAAAATTGTAAAAAAAAGTACACATATTTGGCATCACCGTGTGCGTATCAACCCTGTTCTATATAACTTATTTTACCCCCTCAATTAACACTGCTACACAAAAAAAAAACATTTTGTTCATCCCACTGTGCAAGAAATTGAATAAAAAGCAATCAAAAAAGTCCCATGACCTCAGAACAGTACCAATGAAAAAAGTTATGGCTATTACAATTTAATGATGCAGAACTTTTATTTATTTATTTCTGTGTAACATTACTACAAGATTAAAAAAAAACAACTATAAAAGGAAATGAATTGGGTATTGCTGTAATCGTGTTTATGCCCACGGTAAGCGCTGTAAAAAAAAAACACTACCAGGATTTTTTATATACTTTGCCTCATAAAATTTGGAATAAAAGTGATCAAAAAAACATATAAGCCCAAAATGGTGCCAGAAAAAATGTCTGCTCTTTCCTGCACAAAATAAGCCTTTACACGGCTCTATCAACATAAAAGAAAAAAAAAGTTATAGAAAAAAAAGAAGAAAAAAAATGGAAAACAGCTGTGTCATTTAGGAGTTAGACTACATCACCACAAATACGTATAAGAGCACTTTTGTGCCCCCAAAATTTGGGAAAAAATGAGGTGCAACGTATATTTTGAATTTAAAAAGGAGGTAGGGTGGGACAATGCAGTAGGCCGTGGCTGGAGACCATCAGCAAGGGAGTCAAGAGCAGAATCTCTGCTGCTGGAAGCTAGCGGCGGGGTTTAATTATCCCCTTCATGCATATGGATGTGCCTGAACATCTAAATGTCATGAAGGATGTATAAAGCGGGCTCACACGCTAAGCCCACTCTATGCGTAGCGGACAGTGGCTGTTCCTTACACTCACCACTAACAAAGGGCCCGTGCCCCGAATGTTTTAGGACCCTAGCAACGCCCCTGTTGCCTTTTAGCCCACTGCTTCTCAAAGATTCAGTGAATCAGAAGTAAATTGAGGATTTGTTACAACCAATAGAGGGCGCAGTGAGCTTCCCAGCTCCTTTCCCATAATGCCTTGTGATATTACCTTGACAAGCACATTCAGTAACTTGGCCTAAGAGCCTGTCTACATTGCAAGGATTTATAGTCAGCTTTTATTACTGATTTCGGAATCTGGATCATTTTTAAAACCGTCCCCACAGATCACAATAGAAAATCCAACCGCTAGTCTACACAGCACGGATCTTCTGAGGTCAGATTACATAACCAGCAGCTTTGCAAAAAATTTGGAACATGCACATTTTTCTGTCAGATTCAATGTCAATGGGCTGGCCGAATCAAAATCCTCCCAAAAAAATGACAAAAAATTAAAACTGATTGTAAAATACCGTTATAGAATCCCACAAGTATTTTACAATTGCCGTGTGAACGTTCCCTAAGGAGTCTCCCAAACAGTATTCCAAAGCTGCCCCTTCTGGCACAACTAGGGCTGCTTATTCCACTACTCATTGCCTATTCCCTACAGACTGTGACATTACATGGCCAGGGCTCCTATCTTTTGTATGTTGTAAAAATCATTTTATTTCTCTGTTACAATGCGCTGGAGTAAGTTCACACGGCTGATTTGCTACATTGAATCAGCGTGGTATCAACGTCTAAAATGCGCTTCAGTAAGCGCAGATTGTGTATGTGGATTTGATTCTGATTTTCAGAGGCAGATTTTCAGCCTCCTATATACTATAATGTGAGGTGAGGATTCAGCACAGAATCTGCCTAGAGAATTGACCTGTCAATACTTTTTTAGCGCACAGTGAGGCAGATTTTCCATTAGAAACAATGCAACAATGCAGTCAGATTTGGACGCTGATTTTGAGGCAAATTCAGCGCTGAATCTGTGCCAGAATCAGGATCCAGATCAGCCATGGGAAGGTACCTTTACCCCAATATTGTGCTATATAAGTAGTACTGAAGTTGACAGTGTTATACAAACAATAATAATAACAATAATGTTAACATAGTTTACTAAGAGACAGACCCTTTTATTTCTTTTGGTGTAAAAGGGGTTTTCCAAAAATCAAAATATGAATGGCCTATCCTTAGAGAGTTGGCTGCTTGAAGGAATTGCACATACTTGGGTGAGCTCTGTGACCTCTTCATGGCTAAAAAAAAATAAAATAATGCTCCTGGAGCCTTATAACAAAAAAAAAACCCTATACTCACCTTCCCCCAGTCCTCAGTTTCAGTGTCATGTCTTACGAACGGGCACATCACCGCTACAGTCACTGATTGGCTACAGCAGTCATGTGCCTCTGATTTACATCACCATTTGAAGGTGAACAGCTCAAAACACTGTTGTAAGAAAAGGCATGGGACTGCCGCAGCCGATCAGCGGCTGCAATGATGACATGCCCGTTCAGAAGAACAGACTGTAAACAGAAGACCAGAGAGGCACGGCGCTGGAACTGAGGACTGATGGAAGGTGAGTATAAGGTGTTTTTTTTTTCAATAGGCCCTGAAAAGCATTATATATACTGTGTGTATATGAATATACATATATATATATATATATATATATATATATATATATATATATATATATATATATATCTCCCCTTTAGCTTGCCATAGTAGTAGCAGTGTAGGGTATTTCAGCCTCGTCCTATTAAAGAGAACCGACCACCGTGGCCTATCCTGAGCATAGGCCGCAAATACTATAATCTTGAAAACTCTCTTTAAAATGGAATTACAATATAAATTCGGAGAATTTTAATAGGGTTTTACATCTTTAGCTTCATTCGCTGTTTAGGCACATGAACTGAATCAAGAAAGTCCTAAAGCCGTCTGTACAGGATAATACACTGTTTTCATTTTATATCAGTGCCAGATTTGGGTTTCCATTTGCATTCCAACTTCATGATCTGTTTTTTACAAAACCAACAGAAGAAACTCACACCTTATAAACATAACTTTTAAAATCGATAATAAAGCAATTTTCAAGGTAGTCTGATACAAATATATGTACTGTTACAACATAGTAAAACCTTGCAGCTCTTCTCCTGTTGATTTTGCTGCTATGTTCTAACAGCATATCTACTTGTATCAGACTATGAGGGTACGGCCACACGGCAAGTGTAAAATGCTGGTCAGATTCTTTTTTCGAATCCGACCAATATTTTATCGTCTTTTCAATGGTTTTGGGGGACGGTTCTATTTGTGGTTTGCAGATTCGACCGTACTAATTATCCATTGACAAGCATACTTTCCACCTGAAAATTGGGCTGAAGATTGTGCATGTTCCAATTTTTTTGGAACGCCGGCAGTTTAAAAAATCTGTTACTGCTGAAAATCCGTTCGTGTGACTACTAACGGGAGGGGGGCCGGCATGGGGGCGCACCCCGGAGGGGGGCCCCCACAGCCCTGGCCGCCGGCTCCTGGGGGGAAACGGGGGTGGGGACGTAGGGGGCGCACCCGGCGGGGTAAACGCGGGGGACTTTGCTGGTGACGGGCGGCGCGGGGTGCGCGTGGGCCTTTTTTGGGGGGGGCGGAGTTTATAAAACCGCCCCCCGCGCCCCCGGGGCACCACTCGGCGGGGCAGTGAGAAATGAACCCCCTCTGCGGCGGCGTTCCAGATGGGGATAATGGCGGAGGTCGATAAAGTTCGGAGAAAGCTCGGGAGAGCTGGGGGTGAACGGGGGGCGGGGACGGGTTTTTTTTAAAAAGCAGCATGCAAGGGGCTTGGGGGGGAGGGGTCCCCGGCCTTATCCCTCACCCACCGGGGTCGTAGGGGGACCCTGGCCCCCCGGGGCCCCGCATTTGGCCCCCTGCCAACTGAGCCTGAGATACCCCAGGGCCCCTTTGCGCCGTCGAACCCCCTTTGGGGACCCTTCGGGGCGAGCGGAGCGGGCTGGGGGCCCCGCCACCCCCTGCTCGGTGGGAGGAATTTAGGAGGCGGGGGGCCCCTGGGGAGCACGGCGGGGGCCCGCCAGGGCCTTTGGGGGGGTTTGCCCCGGGGCTCCGTCCGGGGGAACCCGGGGGAGAGGGTGGGGGCGGTTCCGGGGGTTCCGGGGGGGCCGCACCAGCAAGGGGAGGTCAGCGGCCCGGCCCAGGGGTTTCAGGGGGGGGACCCCCCAGCGGTTGGGGGCGGGGATGTGGGTCCGGCCCCTGGGGGTTGAAAGGAAGGTGGGAAATCGCGGTTCCAGGTCAGCGGAGGTGCACCCGGGGAAATTATCTCGCGCGGATGCTCCACGGCCTTTTGGTTGGGACCAGGGCAGGCGGAGGTGGGTAAAGCGGGGAAGGGCGAGGAGTGGCAGACGAGGGGACACCCCTTTCAGGGATGGGTGGGCACGGTTTGGGCGGGTTCACGCCCCCGCGCGCCCGGTAGCCCTTTTTCCCATGTTTTTTTTGTCGCCACCATTTGGGGGAGCCCATTTGGGGCCCAGGGGGGCAACCCCCCTTCGGGGCGGCCCCCTTTCCCGGCATGGCGGGATTTGGGGGGTAGTATTGGGGTTTTAGGGCTGGGTTCCCGGGGCCCTAGGGGGGTTTGGGAGAAAGTACCCCGGGGTTGGGCTTGGGGTTCGGGGGTGGGGTAATGTGTTCCCCCCCCCGTGGGGGTAGGGGGGGTGGGTTTCATGCGGGGGACGGGCCGGGGGTAAGGGTGTCCGTTCAGTGATTTGAAAAGGGTGGATACGTGCGGCGGACGACAAGGAAAAGGGGGAAAGGGATACGTTTTTTTTGAAGGCCTCGGGGGCCCAAATTTAAAAAAGGAATGAGAAAAAAGATAGGGAAGGACAATTTCTTGAAATATTTTCTCTCCTTCCTTTGGGAGAATTTTAAATTTTGGGACAAGAGTAAAAGGGATGAGGGAAAAAAGGAAGATGGGGAAAAAGAAGAATGGGTCTGATACCGCAGAGTTTCAAAAACGGGTTTGCAGGCATTTGCAAATTTTAAAGCGGCGTGTTTGGGGGGAAAAGGCACCTCAAATTTTGTTCGGTTATTTTGCTACCGGAGCCATTGGGAGGCTATGGGGTTTGTAGGGGGCCCCCGGGGTTGGCTCCGATACATACAGTTCCGGCAGGGGAAAGGGCGCCCGGGCCCTTCCATACGCTGGGAAAAAAAAAAAAAGAATCGGGTTTTGGTTAAAGGGTGATGGCTCCCCCGGGTACGGGCTTTCCTTTGGGGAAGGGCCCCCGGGGGTTGGGGGCCCCTTCGGGGGGGGGGGGTGGGGGGGGGGGGGGAAAACCCAGAGCGGGAGAAAGGGATGGGGTTTTGTTGGAGTTCAACCAACCGGGCCCAGATTCGGGGGAATTGTCGTTTTCAAACACATCGTTCAATTTTAGCGAAAACCTCTCGGGAGCAGCCCGATGTTTCCGGAAGGGGAGGGGGGGGGGTCATTTGCGCGCATGGGGAGACCCGGTGGGGGTGGCCGCGATGGCCCCTTTTAACCAAGTAGGTACCCCGTCACAGGCAGGGGCCTTGTTGCGGGAGGGCTTCACAGGGGGTTTTTAAAGGAATTCCCCCCAGCGTACGAGGCCCCCTTCACGCTGAAAAATTTGGGAGGCCCGCATTGTTGACCCGGATGTGGTTTCGGAAAAACTGGGGGAAGGAAGTTGGGTTTGGGGTAGGATGGCGGGCCCCGTTTGGGGGAGTTCCTTTGGGGGCCCTTTTCGTTTCCCCTTGGGGGTGGTCCAAAGAAGGGAACCCCAATAAATTTTTGGTTTTAAATTTACCACTTATCTTTCCCAAAAAGGGGGTTCGGTTAATGATGGGATAGATCCCGGGTTTTTTGTTCGGGGGAATACACTCTTTTGCACGGCGGGGTTTACTGGGTTCGGCGGGACGGGGGGGGTGCGTTGTTTGGGAAAAACCGATATAGATTTGGCGTTTTGGTTGTTAAAGGGGCATTCGGACAGGGTGCGGGTTTTTGGGGTTTTTTTTGGGGGGGGGGCGTTTTTTCGGACAGGTGTTTGCCAATGGGGTTTTTCGCCATTTTTTTGTTTTGTATTTTTAAGCTTTTAGCACTTTTTTGGAGTGGGTTGTGAGGGATGGGGGTCTGGGGGTTTTTTCGATCATCCCCCTTTCTTGGGGTGATTTTCTGTGTGTTGGCCCGGGGGACTCTGGGGGTTTTCGGGCGCTGTTGGGCCAATGTGCAGTGGGGGCGGTTTATTTTGGAGTCCCGCTGGCCCCAACAAGACGGAGGGTCCCTCCCCCCCCTAATTTTTTGGGGGGGTTCAGATCGACTCATGGCTGGAATGTCGGTTACCAAGGGAAAAATTTAAAGCTTTAAAGGGGGAAAGGTTAAAAAAAGCTTTGGCGGTGAAGAAAAATTACCTTTAAGGGGGGCTGCAATCCTTTTTTGGGCAAATTAACTTTGCTTTTCGAATTTATTCCATGGGCAGGGGCTTTTGTCGACCCTTTGGCGGCGGCTTTCCAGAGGGGTGCAAGCCCGCCATTTTTTTAGGGGTAAAAGGGGGGAAATGAAAGGGGACCTGAAGTTGGCAGTCCTTTTTTTCACCAAAAATAATGGTCGTCCATTTTTTGGAGGCGGTAGTGAGTAAGTGGAATTTACGTCTTTTTGGATGCGGGGGTAGTGAGGGTATGGAGCTTTTGTCAGGGGGAAAGGGGGGCGGGCAGTGGCCGGATAGTTTGGGGGGATCGGGGTTTGGGTTGGGAAACTGGCGCTTTTTGGGGCTGTTCCCTATTGTTTTTTGGGGGTGGAGTTTGGGGGGTGAAGCTGCGTAATAAAAAAGGGCCGGTTCATTGTGATAAATTTTGGGGGGGGTTGGGAGGCCATTAATCCCAGTCACTTTTTCCACCAGTGGTTGAGTTGCTGCGGCGGCTTGTAAATGTGCTGTTTGGGGTTTGGGAAATTTTTGGTGGTTTCTGTCCAAAGGCCGGGGGGGCGAACATCTGGCTGCCTCTGTTCGTTCCAGTGGCAGCGGTTTCGGACCCCGGCCCCCGGGTGCAGCAGTGATCGGGGGTGGAAAGTCCCCCAAGGGGTTGTGGAGTGGGGGGGGTTTCAAAAACCGGACCCGTTGTTCGGGCGGGCATTGACGGGGAGGGATTGGGGTCGTATTCGGGTTCTTGGGAATTGTGGGGGCGCTGGGGTTTGGGAAAGGGTTTGGGGGGGGGGGGGGGGGGGGCCCATATCTTCCGAAAGAGAGGGCCTTGCCCCGTTTTGCTTCAAGGTCATGCGCAATGAAGGTTTGGGCGGGATCGAGAGTGTCAAGGTTGATTTCGGGCTTGGGCCTTTTTGGGTTCAAGTCCCGTGGTTTTCGTGATGTTACAAAGTCATTTTGGGTGCGCTGGGGTTGAAGGCTTGAGGAGGGGGCCAGTTCGGTGGACGGGCGACGGCCATGGTATTTTTGCTCCGGGGCGTTCCCCGGGGCGTAGCCTGGGGGAGGGTGTTCATCGGTTTTGAAGGGAGGGTCTTCCGCTGGGGTTTTTTACTAGCATTTTTTGGCGCACTGCGGGTGGGGAAATTAGTTTTTTCCGAGAACGGGTGGCCCGGGGGTGCGGAGTGGGATTTTTTAGCTGTTTTACGAGGGGTCGAGATGGGGTAAAAAAGTCCCGGGATCAAGGGGGGTGGGAAAACGAGTGTGGTTGGGACAGTAGAGGGGGGTCTGATGTGCCCCCGGGCGGTTTTCTGGAATTTTTAGGGGGCGGGGGCCCCGGGGGTGTGCCGGGCCTTTTTTGGTGCATGAGGATGGTACATTTTTGTCTCCTTCCAATTTTTAAAAGCGGTTTTCAAGCATTGTTTTGGGTGGTTGGGTCTGAAACCCCCCCCCAATTTGCCCGCATTCTTTTTGGATAGGGGGGGCGACTGAGGCAGCTAGCAAGGGGTTTGGCGCGGCGGTGGTGAGGAAAGGGTTCAGGGGGAGTCCCGGGTCGGGTTCCGGGTTTACTTTTTGGGGCCCCAAATTTTGGTCAGGGGGTGCTGTTGAAGGAGCCCCCACAAGGGTTTTAATTTAAAGGAAAAGGGGGGGGGGGGGGTTTGGGCCCTGTGCTTTTTGCATTGGTGTTTTTCTCTTTATTTTTTGCTTTTGCTTCTTTTCTAGGGGGGTCCCCCCGGCGGTATGGGCTTTTCCCCCGTTTGTGCATTGGGGAGAAGCGTCGGCCTACGGGAGAGTGGTCTTTAGCTAGGGGTCCCCAGGGAGGTTGGGGACATCCGATGGATCGGGAGGCCGGGGGATGATTGGAACCCCGGTTCGCCGGCGTTTCGGAATTTGTCAGTGGGATGACCTCCCGGCGTGGTGGTGTTCCATGTCCGGGGGGGGTAATGACTTGGGTAATCGCCC
>JAODAL010038196.1:0-5000 GCA_025379985.1 Phyllomedusa bahiana
GCCAAAAAACCAGAGAGTGAGCAACATCAGTATATAGAAAGGGTCCATGTGGACGGAAAGAGAGACTCCCCTCCCACAGACGTGCGGCCGAAGATACTGCTGCTTTGGCTTGTAGACCCTGATTAGCGTATTACAGCATATTACTGAGGAAACGCCTGTTGCTAAAAGTTGGTTAAAAGAAACGAGATGAAATTCAGTAAAATGTTCCGTTTACTCACGAAACACATGACAATGGGAGAGAGAAGTGCAAGCTGATTTTCCATTTCACTACAGTGGGAGGGGGTTTGGAGGTTTATGAAAGTGTTGAAAAACCCCTTTAAAAATGAAAGCACCTAGATTTTCCTGGTATGAAATGGGCAGGCGGGTGCAGGGAAATGAGGTCTCCAGCCTCTGCCCACCAGGAGGAGATTGCCAGCCCCTTTTCTTGCATGAGAAGTTGCTTTGTCACTTTTCCCTGATCACACTGTAATACTCTCATACACGATATGACTTTGTGGTCGATTTGCTGGTTTAACACTCCTGACGCTGCAAAAACAACCAGCGCATGAAGGCAGAATTTTATAAGGTGACTCATGCAGTGAGCGGTCTAAAGCACACAGTCTCGCTTAACCCAGTAAGACTTTCCATGCATATTTGCAATGGGCTATGAAGTGGAAAGGCCACAATGGAGCCGAGCTATGCCTGGGTGACCAAAACTATGTGTTTTGTAATGTTTCCCATACTAGCAGATGTATTCGAACGGCAGAATTCCTTGTCATCCGATAGAGATCACTTCAGCATAGAGGAGGCATTACATTTCTATTCAGTTACAGAACCCCTGGCAAAAATTCTGGAACCTTTAGAGCAGGCATCCTCAAACGGCGGCCCTCCAGTTGTTGGGAAGCTACAACTCCCATCATGCCCTCTGTTATAGATTATATACATGCATGATGGGAGTTGTAGTTTCCCAACAGCTGGAGGGCCGCCGTTTGAGGATGCCTGTTCTAGAAGATGGTCATTTGACATTGGGTGAGCGTACACAGGACGGGACGCAAAACAGTGTTTAATAGCTGAATATTCTGGATGAAACCTTAGACTAATGAAAGAGCATTAGTGCTGCTTTTGTAATGGCCGGAGTTCTTTGAAGAAATAATGAAGATCATTTCCTCTCATTAGTTTGTGGTAATATGAAGCCAGAATGTTCTGCTGTTAAACATTGTTTTGTATCATACCTGGGATCAGTGTGTTTGCTAGAAGGTTGAAGGCTGTATGGCCATGGGTTGTACAATCTGCATTTACATTTAGGGCCACATGTATGAAAACTGTATCGTTCTAAAATGCTCTTTGTTGCCCATAGCAACCAATCAGAGCTCCCCTCTAATTTTTGCAGAGCACTATATGAAGTGAAAAGGGCGCCCTGATTGGTTTCGTACATGTGGGCCTTAGTTCTGATGAATAGAAGAGGGTGCTAAAGCTTTTGGGCCGCACCTATTGTCTCCTGGTGCAGGCCTTAAAGCTCCTTTGACTATGGATTGTCAGCTACAACCTGTAGCAGTTCTCTTTCAGCAAAACTGGGTGTGAATTAAAGGGGTTGTCTCACTACATAGCTCAGCTTTCAACATGTAGGGAACAGTAAATAAAGACTTTCCCCAACACACATTGCTTTGTTTATTTTGCTTTGTTGAGATTTGATCTCCTGAGTGCACACAGGTTTCTCTGGATACCGACCTGCTATCCCCTCATTCTACTCTCTTTTAGCTCTCTTCTGTATTGATAAGATCTCCTGTTCTCATGTCAGTGCAATTAGAAGAGCTGTGAAAAACAGACGATATGCTAATCAGTTTATGAACCCCCCCTCAGCCTGACTAAAAGAGGGGAGCATGCATGAATCCGAAGTTGGGGTTTTTTTAAAGCAAAGGGGCCTACCCTTACTTAAAAAAGGTTCCTAATAAAGTGTCGGAACGCCCGTGATAAATCTTTTGTATTAGTATATAAATTTTTATATATATATTTATTATAAATATTTGGTTCATTAACGACGTATTTGATCCTTTTTTCGATCCGTTTTTGAGGGGGGTGAAAGCGCATCCATAAAGCGGGTCCCAAAAACGCAACAGTTGATACTTTATTTGGATCCGTATTGTATGCTTTTTTGAGTTGCGTTTTACGGATCCGCTTTCCGGATGTTGGGTTTTTTTTTCTCTATCTCCCTGTTCCCGGTCCCGCCAAATGCGCTTTTTTCATCCGCATTTCAGGAAGCAGCTGATACGTACCCGGAGTGTGGAGCGCTTTTGGACAGGTGCCAAAAGCGACTCCATTATCTCCTATGGGGTTTCACTTGCGTTAAAACCGCAATAAGAATTGACATGTCAATTCTTAAAAGCGGATCGAAAAGCGCAAGAAAAGCCCTCAAAAGGCATCGCGATCTCCCGTGAGAACAGTGATGCGCTTTTGCCATTTAACTCAATGTTAATCACACTGACCAATTGTTAGATTTCCGTTTTGCGGATCCGTAAACGGGTCACCAAAAACGTGTGTGAACAAGCCCCGTGTGTGTGTGTTGTTGTGTGTGTGGGTGTGTTGTGATATTTGTTTTTATTATATTATTTATATATATATATTTTTTCTTTATAATTTTATTTACAAGCATATTGAAACTTTTGGTATTTTCAAAGTCCTATACAGAAGTCTACCGGAAAAAATGCAAGAACACCCCAGTACAAAAATATACATTAAGAAAGTCACCCAGAGCTTTTAGTGTAGCAAGTTCCAGATTTCCCTGTCGTCTTTAATAAAACCTCTAGTTGCACAAGAAAATGTACCAAAAACATGAGAATGCCACACACAAAAGTGTTTTTCAGAAAAAAATGTGTGTGACGTTGAAATTGTAGCCAACCTAATTGTTCAGTTGTGGCACTTCTTCATTACATGCCAAGAAGCACAATGTACTATGGTAAGGATGTCGGCGCATATTAGTCCAGGCCATCGCCTTCCTTTTTGGGCTTTGAACACAATGATCACTTCCTTTAGTAAAGTGGAAATAGTTTACATCCTAGAGCAGATCTGTTTGACCAAGTGACCCTGGTGTACGGGATTACAGAGGATTTACCAGATTAACACTGTGGAAAGTCAGATCTACGCCTTAGTTACTGCTATGGAGATGCTGAGGAGGAGTGTTAGGAGCTGCTCACCTATTACAGTGGCATTTATATCTTTATAATGGTTTGTTTGGGTGTGGTTAATGTGTTTTTTTAGCAGCTGCTCTACCTGGAGACGGGCTGTGGTGTGCTGTGGACTCTGAGTCCTGCATCAGCCTGTTGGATTAGGTGATCATCTCCACCAGGCTGAGTCTGCTGAGGGATTTTGGCAGCTCGTGGAGTAGCCATGCCCTTTGCTGCAGGAGCCTTTTGTCTAAGTGCAGGCTTCCTTTTGGGGGCATGGCTGGT
The DNA here is from genome assembly GCA_025379985.1 of Phyllomedusa bahiana. NCBI lineage: Eukaryota > Metazoa > Chordata > Amphibia > Anura > Hylidae > Phyllomedusa > Phyllomedusa bahiana. Next base: position 3,426 of record JAODAL010038196.1, read on the forward strand.
CTGAAAGGTTTTAAGAATGCTCAATTTAAGTATAGGTACAGTCACAGTGAGCTTGTGAGCATGTCAAGAACGGTACAGCCTAGAGAGCTGAAACCTAGTCTAAAACCATCTTAAAGGGGTTGTCTCGCTACAAAGATTAGCTTTCAACATGTAGGGAACGGTAAATAAAGACTCTTTCCAAATATGTTATTTTGTTCTTCTTTGTTTAGGCGATGGTTACAGTCCTGCTCTCTCTGCTCCTTGTCTTATCTGAGAGCAGAGAGTGACGTCGCCACAGGTGGGCACACATGCCTGCCAGCAGCTTGAAAACAGAGTGTGTTATCTCTAAGTGTATGTTCACACAGTGTTTTTGGATACCATTTGGGATCAGTGTTGGGTCTGAAAATCGCATCCAAAAAAATAGCGTCGATCAGATCCAACACGGATCCAACATGCAGCTGCGTGTTGCATCCGTGTTGGATGCAGCAGGATCGCACCCTATACTTTATTATAGGGCTCCTGCTTCGTCTTTCGGACCAAGAATTGACGTCAATTCTTGAAACGGATCCGAGAGACGCATCGGCGATCCCTCGTGTGAACGGCGATACGTGTTTTACATTGCGAGCAGTGTAAAATCACACTGCTCATTGTCAGATGCGCGTTTGGATCCGTGTCTAAAAGCGTATGTTCACACGGACCCAACACGCCGTGTGAACATACCCTAACAAACAAAGGAGACTAATTACTTTGGTTTACTTTGCGCTCTGAAGCGCTTTGCACTAGAGATCAGATCTCCTGCTCTCATGTCCATGTAATTCGAGGAGCTGTGGATTGGGAGCCGCAATGCTAATCGCTGCTATAGGACCACCCACAGCCTACCCGGGAATAGACCGGGTGCATGAATCTAAAGCTGCTTTTTGGCTCTGTGAAACAGCAAGGTGAGACAACTCCTTTAAGTAACTGAATTATTTAAGTGCCGGACAACAGAAATCCATTTTTATACATACGATATGGCCAAGCTCCATACAATGAATCCATTTGTATACAGCTTACCTGGATGCGGCAATGATGCAAACAGTTGTACGTTATATAAAGTAGTAATGCTCATACAGAACCATCTTACCTCACTTGAATGGATACATCACCTGAAAGTTTCAACTCATTATAATTGCTTGTATGGTAGAACATTGGATTAGCAACTAGTTAGTATGCTTTAAATAGCTGAAGGACTAAAAGCAGTTAAGGGTAATTACATTTGTCAATCGCACCCCCTTCCCTATGGATGATGGCGATAGGAGGGGTGGTCACTGTCATGATAGCCATCAGCACTTCATGACAGCCACATTGAGAGGGTGCAGGTGTCCTAAATGCTGCCTGTTTTTTGTGGACTCTGCCTGGGGGACTCTGTTCTATTATAATTACTACTGTTGCAACAAAATTAACCAAATTCTATCAACTTATCAGCAGTGCAAATGCTTAGTGCTTTTTCAGTAAATTTAGACATAGAAATATGGTATATAACCTTTGAAAGGCATTGCCCTTGTAACTTATTCAAGTGCGCTTTCATCCATTCCTCTGGCACAGCGGAGTGCTCCC
>JAODAL010038196.1:17500-39499 GCA_025379985.1 Phyllomedusa bahiana
TGCGGTTTCAAACAGCTCCAGCCCCTCCTGGTCCGCCCATCCACCATTCTCCGGTCCTAGTTAGGACGCAGCTGCTTCCCGCCGCAAATTCCTCCGAATGCCTCCCCCACGATCCTAGCCCCCCCTTTGGGATCCCCCGCCGGGGGGCCCCCGACGGTCCTATGCCTCGAGACAAGCCACTGCGACGCCACCCCCCAAGCTGGGCGCGCCCGCTGCCTCCCGCGGGTCCACCCGCCTACAGGGAAATCCCCCGGGGTCGAACCGCGGAGACCCCCGATGAACGCGCGGTCCGGCCTGGAGGGTCCCTAGGGGGGCTCCGACGGGTGCGGGAAACCCGGGGGGTTTTTTCGGGGCTAAGGCGCTCCAAGGGGGGGTCCGGCGCCGGGAAGGAACCCCCGGGCCCACACCAGGGGCAAGGCCCCCCGCACAGAAGCCAGGACCCGAAACCCCCCCCCCCCCCCCCCCGTGCGCCCCGACCTCGCCTAAAACCGCGGGCCACTTCCCCTGCTCCTGCCTACCGCAGCAGCTCTTTACCGCTTCAAAAAAACCGCCATACCCCCCTATCCGCTTGTGCACAGTTTGAAAATTAACTGCCACACTGACACCAGGCAGCGTGGGCCGGCCTTTATATCCGGCCCCTCCCCAAAACGCCGCACGTCTACTACCCCCCCTAACCCACGCCTGGCCCGGCGGCCGGTCAGTGGGGCCTCCCACTAGGGCTTCCCCCCCATTCCGGCCCTGGCCTGGAGGGTAAGAATGGCTGAAAAAGGGGTTTTTTTTGAAGCCCCCAACAAAAGGAAACAACTTGCACCCTATTTTTTAACACCCACCAAAAGGGCTTTTTCCCTTCCGACATTGTACCCAGAAATATAATGATATAATTTTTAGCACAAGAACCTGACCTGTTCCGTTGTGTGTCCCATTGCACGTGGGGTATGTTCACACTGCGTGTTCTGTCCGTGTGTACATACGTTATTAAATGCTGTAAACCCCTTTTCGGCCCCCAAACACACATCTAACAATGAGCATTGCTTGCAATGTAAAACACACATCGGAGTTCAGACGAGTGATCACTGATGCACCTGTCTTTGTTATAGGGCTCACAACTGTATTATATTTAAACTTTGTAATTTTTACTTTTTAAAAAAAAATTACCTCCCGCTTGCAGAACGGGCCAACCCCTTCCCCCTTCCCCAAAAAACCCTGTTCCGTTCATTGATCACATGGCCTTGGCTAGATTCAGTCTTTCCAGCCTGTTTGTAAGTGAATAGAAGTAATTATTTTAGAAATTTACATGGGGGGGGGAAAGTTTTCATTTCCTTTGAGCCCGCTGGCACAACTTATAAGGGAAAGCAGGGGACCGCAGTTAATGAAAATGAGGACTGCAGCTCTGTACAGTTTATACAGTGACTCATGAGTCCTAGCTATCATCATGACAGCAACTACAGAGCTAGGGGGAGCGGGATTACACACCTATGTCATCAGTGTCTAGCAGTGGTAACTATGGAGGTAAGTCCTAGATTGCAATGCAGTCTGGGACTTGTAGGAAAAAATGCTGGAGAACTAATGACACTTCCACAAGCAGGAAGACTCACTACAAAAAGATGAATAAGAAGTCAAAAGAAACGCATGAAGGTGGAATATCTACTTTTCAGTAGAAATGCTGTTTATAGTGTACTGCGAAATCTTTAAACTCCCGAAAACCCCCTTTTAAAAGGGGATTTGCCAGGACGCCAGTTATTACCCTTATCAGCACGGGAGAAAATAAAACAAACTGCTGATCATAAGGGCTGCAGGGGAAGAGGGAGGGGGGGAGAGAGTAGGAATAAGGGACGTCTCAAAAATTTAACTAAAAAAAAACAGTACAACAGTGGATTCTCAATACAGCAAGACACGGGCTCATACACTCCCTTTTTCTACCTGTGCCTTAAAAGCTCTTAATTTTCCCTGTTATAAATAAAAGGTTCCACCAGCGGGGGCCTTCACTCCTCGGTGTGTCTAATGAAAAGCTTTCAGGAAAACAAGGGGTTTGGAAAAAATGCTGTAGCTCCGAGTCTTCATTTTTTTGAATCACATAATTTAAAAAAGGGATTAAATACCCATTTGGGGGGGACCCCACGTCAACATTACAGGGGCAAAACCCTTTAAGTCACATTTTAGTTACTACCCGGGCAATGTAAATGAGATTAGAGTCAACCAGATATTCATCTGCAGACACCTCTTGGGGTGTTCCCTCAGTGCAGCAGAGAGTTCTAGTTAGCTAGGTAAGAGGCTCCAAGTGCCTCTTGAAATGGGTAAGGGTGCATCCACTCAACACATCTAAATACTTGTCGGATTTAGAATCTTAAAACAGACCAGTATTTAGATTCAGTTTTCAATGTTTATTTTTTTTCCCCCCCAGATTTTCAGCAGAAAATGAGTCCCCCTTTATCCTAGGGTTTTTTTTGGGCGCGGGGTCTGACTAGAAAATTTGGGGTGCGTTTTTGACCTAAAATACGGTGAAAGAATGAACATGTTGAAAAATGGCGTTTTTAAAATCTGACCTTAAGAACACCTGAGTCGTGCGGACTACAAGTCAGAATTTCAATTGAGGTCCGTGGGGATGATATGTATTTGGACTTTAACGGTTTTTAAAACCCAGATCTGCAAAAATCCAGCTTTAAAAACTTTTGTTAACCAGGCAAACCCAATCCCGCGGCCTTCCACTGTTGGGGAAACTACAACTCCCCTCATTCCCCACCTTAATAATCTATAACAGGGGAAGATGGATTTTAAATTTTCCAACAGCTGAGGGCCGCAGTTTGAGATGCCTGGTGTAGACAGACCCTAACATTCCCTTTAAAAAGGGCAAGCCCCCCACGGCAGGGGTTTTTTTCCGGCCCGGGTTTTTTTTCACCCGTTTTTGGGGTTTTTTCGGGAAACCGCCTAAAAAACCGGCCGAAAAATTAAAGCAAAATTTGGTGTTTCCCTATGAAAAAACCGTGTGAAAGCCCCCCCACTGCACGGGTTTTTCCCGGGCCGGAGGGTTTTGGGGGCCAGGGGGGTCCCGGCGGGAAAAACATTGAAAGAACACAATCTTCCGTCCTTTTTCCTAAACGAAGATATGCTTTAAATGGGGGGGGGGGGAGGGCTGTTCTCCGCTCACCCCGGGGAGAAAAACCCTCCCCCCCCCCGCGGCCCGTGGGGAGGGGCCGAAAACGGGACAAATCCCGGGCCGGGTTTTTGCCTGTGCCGGGGTAAACGCCCCCCAAAAGGGGAGACCCAACCCAACTGGGTTGGTGTGAAAATTTGGGAAAAATCTTTAGTAAAATTCCACTAAAATTTTTAAATTTATGTTAATAAGTTCCCAAAGTGGCTTAGGGGAAAATTTTTATAAAATTTGTTTAACCTTTTACTAACAAACGGGCATATACAAGGAAATTCTATGGCCATCCTCCGTTTATGTTGTCTTTCAGGCTTTTCTGTCCGGCACATAAAATGTTTACCGATGTAGAATAAAAGAAAAATGTAGTCCAAAAGAAAACCTAAGCTTGCCCAAAAATCCTTTAAAGCTCCCCCCTTTTTGGATACCTACCAAATAGTCACAAACCATTAAATGGGGACCTACTATAATACAATGCACCAAAAAAGAAAAACAAAGGGCTTTATACCCATAACATAAAATAAAATAACTTATTCAAAAATAAAAAAAAATATATGACAAAAAATATAATGACAAAATTAAATTAAAAAAAAAGGGGCAAAAACCAACAATAGCCCAATGGCCCCAAGGGGAAAAAAAGCCCCTTTGCAGCAGGAAGGAAGATATTAAAATCACAAATAGATAAATACATGCATAAATCATCAAAAAAATAAACCAAATTTTAAATCCCTTCAAAAAAGGATGGATTGTATCCAAAAAAACATGATCATTTAATTTAATGACTAAAAAATTTTTCTAAATTTTTTGATTTTTTTCATCTATTTATCTTATGTTATGGTTTTACTTCCTTCCTGCTGCAAAGTGCTTGTACCCCTTGCTTTTAGGCTATTTTAGTTTTTTGTCCCTTAAATGAATTTATATATTCATTAATTTTTTGTCATATCTTTTTATTTTTGAATAAAGTTTATATTAATTTTTATATTTGGGTATCAAGCCCCTGTTTTTTTTTGGTAATTTATTGTGAGTGACTTCCCCCCTTTTACCCTGGAAATTTTTGGGATTTTTGGAACCTGCCAATGTATTTTTTAGGATTTTTTGGTACATAAATGCAGCGTGTTATTTTGGGAATTGCACAGGGTGTGTATGTCCAGTTCTATTTGTGTGTGTATATTTTTGTATATTTCAGAATCTTGTTTGAGACCAACTCCAGTGTAATGAGTCTTCTACAGCTAATCAGGGATTTGCATTTCTTTCTTCACATGACCATGGGTCTATTGTGGTGAATTCCCATTTCCACTACAGTTTGTGTATTGCCGTGTCAGGGGATATTTTGGGCTGATTCAGCACAGTTTTACTCAAGTGACAAACAACCAAGCCCGAAGTCTAATTACCTCCACTTGTGTGCTCCCCGGGTACCTGTGATCATCCACTCAGACTTTGTGCGGGTTGAGTCATAAGCAGATTCCGTATTTTGGTCGTTGCGGCTTTATCTCTCAAGGACCGTCTGTTGCTTTTCTTTATCTTGAACAAAGACAAAAGTTTTATCAGAAAAAGAAAAAAAAATAATCGACAATGAAAGGTTGGAAGATGGTGACCAAATTCTGCTACATTGATCTGCTTATTTCTGGTTGTGACAGAACTAACTAGAGTTACCAGAAATATGTTAAGTTTTTACATTCGTGTTCTTGTAGATTCAAGAAAAATGATGCTGCTGTTTATCACAGGTTGTTGTTGCCTGGATCTTTAAAACGATCATCTGCGCTTTTGGGATTTCATGTGCGGGAAGGGACTGCTAAAGCAGCAGTTGTAATCCAAGGGCCCAACAATTGGCTGTGTAAATGATTCCACAAGAAAGACCTGTTTAAATCGTTTTTTTTATATTAATTATTTTTTTTTTTAAATACCTTTCCCCTTTTTTTTTTTTCCCCCTTTTCCTTTTTTTTTTTTCTCCTTTTCCTTTTCCTTTTTTTTTTCTCCTTTTCCTTTTCCTTTTTTTTTTCTCCTTTTCCTTTTCCTTTTTTTTTTTTTTTTCTCCTTTCCTTTCCCTTTTTTTTTCTCCTTTCCTTTTTCCCTTTTTTTTTTTTTTTTTCCTTTTTCCTTCCCTCCCCTCCCAGTATCCATAGGGATACAGCATAGGGGGAACAAGGGTCAGTTTAAAGAGTAAAACAAATGTAGTCTCTTTTGGACTTATTTTGGGGGCTTGGGGTTAAAAAACTGGCCTACCAACTCTTGTGGGCCAGCACAAAAGGGGAGAGAAATTTAGAAACTACATTTTTCTATATGGGCACACTGTGGTATCTATTCTATGGGGTACTTTTTTTTTTTTTTAAATCCTACTGGAGAATAGAGCGCTGTGAGGAGTACACACTGGCCAGTTCCTATTTCCCACAGCACTCCGGTCCCGCCTCCATTCAGCCTAAATGAGTGCTATAATTTTACCGTATTTGCGGGGCATGCTTCGAGCGCATTGCAGAGCAATTACGCCCCACATATACGCCGTGTGAATGTACCCCAAGCCTAACGGGCTGACTCCACCTTCTCAGCAAAGATCACTTTTCAGCAGTTTCCTCAATATCATTACAGGCAGTATTACAATAAAAGGTGACACCGATGTACAGAATACACCATTTTAAATAGGTGATGGCATACCTTCTCTCCACATGGTGACTACTTCTCAGGTCACAGAGCATGCCTAGAAAATGTTCCCAAAGAAGACAATTGATCTGCTCTAAGTTTACAGGAATCTGTTACTGCTGTAAAGCAGATTTCTAAATGCTGTTAATGGGGTTTTGCCAGGACGTGCCTTATCTGCTAAGAAGCAAATGTAAACAAAGCAATGCTGAGCTGAGAGAGAGAGAGCTGGTCAGAGCACAGAGCCTGCGTAAGGGATTGTGTGAAATGTTCACTCAAATAATCAAACTACAACTAGTGGATTCTGTATACAAAAGACAACACCTTTTCTCCACAGCCTCTTGAAAGCTCCTTCAGCCTCTTGAAAGCTCGTTCATGTTCCCTGTTATCAGATAAAGCAGGGATCTACTCAGATAATCACACTACTAGTGGATTCTATATACAAAAGACAACATATTTCTACCCGGTGCCTTGAAAGCTTCTTTAGCTCCCTCTCATCAGATAAGAAGTGTTCTCTGCGCAAGCCCCGCCAGCAGCTCTTGTCACTCTGCCTGGTCGTATCTAATGCAAGCTTTTAAGTAACTAAGGGCAGGTAAGGCAGCCTGTAGCTCTCTTGGGCTGCAATTTTTGTAATCACATATATTTAGAAAAGTGATTAAATATCCATTTTGGAGGATCCCACGTCAACATTACATTGTGCCAAAACCCCTTTAAAAGCAACTCGGGCAAGATGGCTGTTGTATAGTCCTATACAAAAAAACAGAACTAAAAAAAAACTACAGTCTGAAAATAAAAACGAAATATTGGGATACATTCCCTCTAAAAGGACCTGTGAGTGTTCCTGATATGTCTTAATTACATTTTTTTTTAAAGTTTTTTTCCTGAGATATAACTCTTGAGCATCTTATAACTCTGTGATCTGCTGTTATTCCTTCTAGAATTGTTTTACTGAATCAGTCAGTGGGGTGTTGCCAATTGGGGGGGGGGTGTCTCTGCACAGTCTGACATTGTCCAATCACTGACAGTCTGTGTGATCAGGGACACACCCCTTTGGAAACTTGGAATGGTAACACCCATCTGACAGATTCAGTAATACATTTCTAGAAGGCATAAGAGGAACCACACAACACAGAGTTATAAGAGAAGATGCTCCAGAATTGTTGTTTCATGGGGAAGAATTACTAAAACGGACACTTAAAAAATGGCCAAATGTTCTCAGTGTCCGTTTACTGGTGATCTCCTCCCTGATCCACTTTTGGACAAAAAAAAGATCCCAGACGGCAAAGTTTGAGTTTTCAGATTAACAAACGGTCCTTTCATTTTCCTTTTGTCCCAGGGAAGTAGAACTCCACCTTTCCCCTGAATGAATATAAAGGGGTGTTTGAGAAATTTGTAGGAAATAATGTTGAGTTAAGAAAGGGAATGTATAAATGCCTTAGTTTTATCAAAACATTGTTTCTTTTAAAAGAACGGGTTCTATAAATACTTTTTTTAAAATCCTTTCTCTAGCGGGGGAAAATTTTTTTTTCCAAGTCTTTAACTTTTTTTATTAAAGTTAAAGGGGATTTCCCCAAAAAAAGAAAAAGTGTATGAAAAGGGGGTGATGCTTGCAGCCCCCCATTCATCTCAATGGGAGCTTGTGTAAAACCAGGTGAGCGCACCGGGCCTATTTTCCCTGATCTCCCATAGAAGTGAAAGGAGAGGAACGCCTGCAAGCATCGCCCTCCTCATTCTCATGCATGGTCGTCTCGCAGCCGAGAGCCGACCTGTACAATACACTTTGTTTTCAGGGGAATGCCTTTTTTAATTTAAACTTTTAATTTTTTGGGTTTTTTTTTGGGGGTTTTTTTGGTAGCTTTCATGGGAATTTTTTATTATTAAAATTTTTATTTTTGGGGAGCTTTTAACTTTCAGCAGGAATTAATCCAGAGATTCATTTTTTGTTTTTTTTTTCCCCCCTGGGCCTAAGGGATGTTTGCGCCTCTGCAAGGGAGGGAAAAGAAAAAACAAGGTTTTAACCCTATTTTTGAGCATGTGGATCAAGACCTTAAGACCTACTTGAATAAAGTTCCTCCCCCTGGCCTACCCCTTGATACTATTAAGGTATATCTTCTTACACGTTATAGATATTGTGTCGCTCATTCCCCCCCAGAATTGCCATTTTGAATCTTCTTTCTTCATCTTCGATGCCCAAAAATTTACCTGAAAGTCTAATCTGAAGACTGAAAGATTATATTTTGAGAACTGTTATTTTACAGGACTTGTCCTATGGAAATCTCTTCCTGTTGCTCCCCAGCCAGCAAACTTGTCTCCATTGATCTGGCTGCTGGTCCCAGAAATCAGGTGCTAGCATGTGCAAGCTTCTGTCGTGATCTGATATGACTTTACACTCATTGGGAGGATTTTATTACTAAATTTACTATTGATTTATAAATCCGGTGCACTCTGCATGAAGACCACCAAAAAAAGACCCTCTTAAAGGGTGTTCCAATCCTGAACTTTGACCTATTGATAGGTTATATCAAACTGAAAGGTGTGGATCCCACCTCTGGAAACCGGCCCCTGAAAGTGGCGGCTCAGAACAGAGAGCCAGTCGCGCTTCTTCAATACTTGCCATTCTGTTCTATGGAAATTCTGAATACAGGTGAGCAGTGTGTTCCACTGTCCTCGAAACTCCCATAGAACAACATTTATGACCGCCTCTGCGTTTTGATCCAAAGATGGAGGGGCCTGCACCGATCAGACTTTGATGGCATATCCTGTTGATATGACACCAAAGTGCTAGATTGGAACACCCCTTTACTATGGTCATTTTCTGGTGGCATTTATGCAAAGTACACTAAATTTATAAGTAAATAGTAAATTTGGTGTGCAACACATTGCACTCTGCACCAGCTGCAAGCTATGGTAGATGTGTGCTATAATATTTGCCAGTTTCAGTTCCTATAATAGAAGTATTTTGGGTAATTCCTGTTAGAAATGGTGAACATACTCTTTAAATTAGTGGCTTGTAATACCAAATTATAACATCTACTCTTGGTGCCTGTTCACATGACCTCACATAAACAGAAAGGATGATGGTTCAATGTACTGTATTTTTGAACTATGAGATGCACTAGGGGGGCATCTTAAAGGCTGACTGGCCGGCTGGAGGGGAGCAATGCTGTGGGAAGGTTAAACCCTGCTGCCGGCTTCACGCAGCATCGCCGCACTGCAGTCTCCTGCCGGCCCGAGAGAGTGCTGTACAGCGGCGGCCGACGGCTGATCAGTACAGCTGGCAGCTACTGTTAACAGCAGGGATTAAGAGGGCTCCATCCCTGCTGTTAACACTTTAGACGCCACGGCGTCTAGCTGAATGAGGAGCGGTGCTCAGCACTCCTCCCTCCGATTGCCCCCCTGCAACGTAATTGCAGAGGGGTGATCGGATGTCATGGCAGCAGGAAGCCTCATACAGGCTGCTGCAGCTGCCGTGTATGTACACCTATTACAGGGTGTAATAGGTAATAAGTGAAAATCCTATATACAGCAGTACGTTTAGTTATCAAGTAGTCAAATACCCTAGGGGGACTAAGTATTAAAGTAAAAAAAAAAAAAAAAAAAAAAGTTTAAAATAATAAATATTAAAAGTTTAAATCACCCTCTTTGTCGTTTTTAAAAAAAAAGAAGTTACACAGAAATGGTATCACCATGTCTGTAAAAGTCCAATAAATTAAAATATAACCTCATTTATCCTGTACACCATCGAAGAAAAGACATTTGAACACCAAAATTGTGGTGGTGGTTTTTTTGGTCATTTCATATCCCCAACAAAATTAAAATCAAAAGTGATCAAAAAGTCACATCTATCCCAAAATGGTACCAATGAAAACTACACTTCAGTCTATACTTTTTGCTTCAAATGATTTTTCCCCCTATTTTTCCCCTCTAAAACCTAGGAGTGTCTTATAATCCGAAAAATACTTTCTTTAAAGGGATTCGCCGAGCGGGGAGAGGAGACGTAATCCATAGTTCTCTATGAGGACTGTGGATTACCGTAATGACTGGGACGGATTTCAGCCCGTAATTCACGCAGTACGCCGAATTACGGGCTGAAATACGAGCCCAAATAAGCCGTGTGAACATAGCCTTAGACAGTTTTGAACAATGAGGCCCAGTGTGTGTATGAAATGTGCACCATAGATGTGAACATAGGCCAAGTTGATGAAGTGGTCTATAGTCACTAACCATCTGTGAGTCAGTCCCTGTAGGATCTGCAGCTCACAAAATTAGTACAAGATGAGTAAAATTAGGTTTTGCAAAGTTACTCATGCTTTTAATTGTTTATGACCAGACATGGTGCATATTTTCCACCACGTGAATTTCGGTGAGAGCAGAGCTATGCCTAGTAAAATGTGACCTCTGCTGTAACAGTCCTCAAACATACACACGGTAATGAACATGCAGTGGATTTGAAATCTGCAGCATGCACTGAATTAGGTTGCACTGTTGTGTTTTGTACTGAAAATTGACATATGTAACACTTCTTAAATCATCCTGCAAATCTTAAAGTGAACCTGTCAGGTAGTTTGCTTCCCTCTCTGACACCAGGATAGGATCGAGGAAGAGAAGCTAAATTCTGTGATATATAGGGTTATATGATAGAGGAAGAGAAGCTGAGCTGTGATATATAGGGTTATATGATAGAGGGAGAGAAGCTGAGCTCTGTGATATATAGGGTTATGTGATGGATGAGAAGAGCTGAGCTCTGTGATATATAGGGTTATATGATGGAGGAGAGAAGCTGAGCTCTGTGGTATATAGGGTTATATGATAGAGGGAGAGAAGCTAAGCTCTGTGATATATAGGATTATATGACAGCGGATAGTCTGAAGTAAGTATCTCTCCAGCATTCATTTACGATAGCGTTTAAAATTTTAACCCATCCCTCTATTATATTTTGGTTAATGTCAATCCCGGGAAATATAGATGATCACTTGGATAATAAAGAATTAGATGGTTTGTCTGGGAAGGGATCACTTATTCCTGAGTAAATGGACAACAGAGGGTAAAGAGCAGTTTGGGCAGTAAAAAAGGAGTCAAAATGGATAGGTTCAAGAAAAGTAGGCAAGTTAACTAATTTTGGATTTACAGAAACTGATAATTTGTGGGCATGCCAAGAAATAAGAAGAGGGAATATCAAATTTAGTGCGAAGTTGCTCAAATGAGAGAAATCTCTTGTCTTGTTCTTGTATTAGATGTGAGATTCGAGTAATTCCCTTTCCTTCCAAGCAACAAAATGAGGGTTTCTGAGGCCAGCAACAAACTCGGGGTGTCCCCATAATGGGAGAACTCTGCCAGATTGAGAAAGTAATTTAAATAAGGACCTTGATGTCTTCAAGGCACTTATTGTGTCCTTCAGAAGAAGACTTTTATATGTTTAGGGAGATCATGTTACTTTTTGATGATCCAATACTAAACATCACCTACGTAATCTCGACAGAGGAACCAATTTTAACCTGTCTGAAGGTGTAAGGAGAATTGTTAAGGGTCTGTATTTAACTGAAAACTTGACCCATACAAACTAATGACAACATTTTATAATAAGACAGAATCAGAATTGGACATCCATACATAATGGAGGTTTCAGAGGTGTGAAGGAACGCAGCAGGTGTTTGTGTATAAGAGATCCTGCTTATCGCCTTGTCTCCAGTAATATTTAAAGAATTACAATCCGAATGTCTTTTCACTACAAGCACAAGCTTGTTCAGCTTGAACGTAGGAAAATGTGCTGAAAAATAAGATTTGTGCTTTTATAGATGTCTGTGTTCATAGGAGAGACAAGATATTAGGACTTTGTAGAGATATGGATATTCTTTCATAAATTCTATAGTTCCATAAGGTTGTTTAAAACTTTGCAGTTTTTTCTAATGACCAGCACTTTTCCATGAAGTTGTAGCTCACCCTATCTATTCTTTTGTGTCCTTGCTTTATTGTTGTAGAAATCCAGCTTTTCACAGAAGTTGTCTCTTCATAAGTATTGACATTCTTACTTATGAGCTTGCGAAGGCCATATCCTAACGCAGGGTGTTAGATATTTAGAAGTAGAAGGTTAGAGATAAAACCACAAGCCGTGTTATTCTGTCATGCGCAGTAGAATCGCTGACTTTTAGAAATCTCAAAATGATGGTCATGCATACTAACCAGAGCTTAAGAATAATTAGAGGTGTGGTTTTATAATGAATAATAATGAAAAGGTTGCTTTAATTGCTTAAAGAGTACCTATCACCCTCATAGAAACGTCATGAAGTAACAGAAGACTAACATACAAACACTTTCTCAAATATGCTTTGTTAGGAAAATCAAAGCATTTCACCTGTAATTCTGTTTTTAAAAAAGCGCCGGCCCTTTAGGGCATGTCCCCACTGCACGGGTTTTTGGCCGGTTTTTCAGGCGGTTTGCGGTTTTGCAGACCGACTGAAAAATCGCCCGAAAATGAGCCTAATGGTGCTCCATGGAAAACCCGTGCAGCAGTCTCTACTGCACGGGTTTCCTGTCCGGCGGTTTTGCCGCCCGCGGTCCGCCCGCAAAACATTGAGCAAGCACACTGTGCATCTCAATGTGAAGGGGGAGGGCTTTTCTCCACTCATCGCGGAGAAAAGCCGTCGCGCCGCGGCCATAACTGACCGGTATTTGTCACTTGCCGTGTAATCGGCCCCTTAAGACAGCTCTGTAGTCAGGCCAAGTCCGCACCTGACAGCTTGATGGATCACTATATAGACAGTTGTATCAAATCTCCTGCTTCTGAGCTGGGAGAGTCCACTGTGCAGGGAGGGGGGGGAGCCAGTAAGTCTACATCATGTGCACACCAGCAGCAGTGTAATATAAATGTGTTCTATGGATGAGGCGGCTGAAGCAACAGGTAAACTCTGTCACAAGATGTCCTCCATGTGCTGTACCTGTTGTACTTTACGTAGTGAGACCTCTATCCCCTGATGAAGCCAGTTAGCTGATGAAACATGTTGGGGAGGTCAGGCATGATATTTTAATTTGTGATTTTCTACCTCTTTTCACTGTGTTACCCGCTGCAGAGAGTTTAACAAGGAAACCTTATATGGTTCATACCCATCAGATTAGGGATGATTGCCCAAGTAAGATGTTTTGGACACCTTTTTGCAGTTAGCAAATCACTGTGTATATAGGGTTTCCCTGCTGATATATTAGGTGCTGTTCCACCAGATTTGATAATAGAAAAGGGTTATTCTTTCACAATTAGAAAGGGATAAATTTGAAACAAATTGAGTGGTTAGAAATCAAGTTTTTTAAATAGTGTGTATAGAGGTTAAGTGTTATACATAATAAAAGTTAAGTTTTAGTGCTTTATAGACTGAGAACTGATAGTTTAAATTTGCCTATGGCAAAATAGTAAATATAGTTGTTAAAAGTCACTCTTTGTTCTCTTACTAGATTCCCATATTTTTTAGACTACTTTATGTAGTGAGAGACTCTATTACCCTGTACAAGCATATATGCCCTCAGCTCCCCTTGCACAGTTGGTATCTCCCAACAGAATAAGATTCTCTTGAGTTATAAAGTGAAAGTAAAACCTGTGTGTTCTACTGTAAAACTGAGTGGATTGCTAATGACGTATTTGACAAAAGTATAATTTCATCTACTATCAATTTTTGTGTTTGTGTGGCGGTTATAGGTACTCTTTAAAGAGAACCTGCCACATAGGTGATGCCCCCCTTGCTGAGGACAGCATAAGCAAATGACAGACATGCTGTTGCCAGCGCTGTGCCCCTTATTCTGTAAGATGCAGCTTTTTTAGAGTATTCAATGCTCAAATCTGACAGTTTTCAGCCAGAAAAGAGTCCAGCGTATTCATGAGCTGTTAGCCCTGCCCAAACAAGGCTAGCCACACCCACCTGACAGTCACCTGTTTCTACCTATTCAATGTAATAGGTTAAGCAGTTATGAGGTTTCAGGGCTAGTCTCAGGTGGGTGGGGCATGAATTAAACAGACTCTTTTCATGACTTTTCTGGATGAAACCTGCAGATTTGAGCATTGAGGCTTTGTCTCCACTGTACAGGATTAAGGTCGTATTTTTGGCACTTAGTTTTTTAAAAGCGCTGAAGATACGATCGTTCCTGCAGCCCCATAGGCTCTGCTCGTCTTCTGGCGCCGGTGTATTATACAACATGTTGTATAATACACTGGCACTTTGTTTTCTTGCTGTCTTCCCATACAATACAATTGTATGGGTGAGAGCAAGAAAACGAGAAGTAACCGTGGTTTTTCTACAAAGCGCGACCAAAAAACAGTCCTACATCGGGGGGAAAAAAAGGCCGATTTTGGGCCATTTTTTGTCCAATGCAGCGGGTACAGCCTAAATATTCTGTAAGATGCTGTAGTTTTAGAGTAAGGGACACGGCGCTGGAAACGGCATGTCTGACACTAGCTTGTGCTGTTGTCAGCAAGGGGGGCATAATCTATGTGACCGGTTCTCTTTAACCCCTTAACGACTGCCCACCATCTTTTGGCGTCGGCTGGTGCGGGCCGTTCGTCTACAGCGACGTCTTTTGGCGTCGCTGTAGACATCGGGGTTTGCGGCGCCCAGCGCTGCAATTGCACTAGGATCGGGGCTGTACTACACAGCCCTGATCCCAGAGCATCTCCTGCGAGCATCGGGGAGCAGAGGAAACCTCCACACCCCCGTGCTTTAACCCTTTGATTGCAGCGGTGCGTTACCGCAGCGCAATCAAAGGGTTCCCCTGCTCTGTCGGGTGATCAGAACACCCGGTGACCCAACAGAACCCTGGGGACCTAGATTGGCCCCAGAGCTGTCTATGTATGAAGCCAGCGACCAGGGCACACTTCGTGCTGTCCTGATCACTGCCTGTGTCAGACTGACACAGATTATAATGTATTAGAATATATGAATATGCTAATACATTACTAAGTGTAAAAAAAAAAAAAGTAAAACAGTTCTCCCTTCATGGGATAAAAAATAAAAAAAAATAAAAAACAATTGTAAAAAAAATAAATAAAATAAATATTTAATAAAAAATAATTGTGCATATATTACACACACAAAAAACCCCTACACATATTAGGTATCCACACGACCGTAATAACCTGTAGAATTAATCTAATAAGTTATTAAGTGTGAAATGTGAATGGTGTAAAAAAAAACAAATTAAAAAAATAAATAAATAAAAAAAAATTCTGCAATTATTTATAAGTGAAGTTAAACTATTCCCCCATAAAGTACAACTTGTCTCGAATAAAACGAGACCTCATACATCTGCGTCATTGAAAAAATAAAAAAGTTACAACTGTTGAAACGCAAGGAGGCAAAAACTAAAATGTTCTGGTCATTAACTACTTTTCAGCCCTGGGGCTTAAGGGGTTAAATGATGATTATATTGTATGGTCCAATAAAGATATACTATCTGTTTTTGCATAATGGTTCTCCTAGCACTGAAACTTATAAAACTGTTGCCAAGCCTTTAATAAAGGAGAGAGGCTGCACCGACATTTTGGAGATGTCTTTGGGCGATGTCTGTGCACATAGACTCTTGAGTTAGTTTATAATTTGGATGCGGCACAAAGCTGGGAGACATCCTAGTCTCCATATCTGTAGTACATGTGAGAAAATTGATCAGTTAAGTAAAGCTTAATCTGTGTTTTTTTCTCTGCCCATGAAGACCTCTCTCAAGAAAATTGTAGAGTTTATTAGAAGGAAATTTGGAAGAAGTGATGTGGCTGAATGGTCAATGCTGCTTTTGTTGGTATGAGATGGTGCTCCTCGTGCATTTCGACTGCTGCTTTGTGTGACTGGCTTGCATGGCCTCTATCTGGAAGCCTTGGGTGATGAGCTTTGAGTTCTAAATGAGCGTTGAAATTCCTTGGATTAGTTGACCTGGAAGTTGTGGCGAATGTTTAATAAACAAGAATCCTTCCTCCTTCCCCTTGATTGAGTTTTCATTAGAACAATGAGGGTGAGTCACGGGCAGATGAGGCCGAGCAGCTGCAGCCGCACTGAATGGTGTTTGTTTTACAGTTGACTTGATGTTCAGTAACTTCTTACTGCATTCGCTGATGTTCTGCTCTGGAGAAGCCTCCAGGAAAATACTGTAAATGGTGTGAGCTATCGTTTAGCAGCGCTGCTACAAATTGCCAAGTATTTCCTCATTGTAGCGTTTGCTTAACACTTGCATGGTTTTCGGTTTTCCTCTAATTCCCCTTTCTAGAAATGACTCGTTTAATCTGCTAATGGCCAGAGTCTTTTAGTGCTGCAGAAAGGTCGCTCAAATTCTTTATACTTTCAGTGCAATTACTTCTCATCCAGTATTTATTTGGTAGTCTAGAAATTTGGGAAATATAGGAATATTTTACAACAATTAATAAGGATGGATAAGTGGAGTCCTGATAGCTGGCTGTGGAGGGAACCAAAATCATTGGCTGACCTTGTTAATACCTTACTTGCTTGTGGTCTATCTTACTGCTTGTTTGGATCCGATTTTGAATCTGTGTTGGATCCGAAAATGTCATCCAAAAAACGCTGCAGCAATCAGATCCTAAACAGATCCAACATGCAGCTGTGTGTTTGGATGTGTGCAGCAGGATCGCTCCCTATACTTTATTATAGGGCTTCTGCTGCGTCTCTCAGACCAAGAATTTACATATCAATTCTTGGAGCGGATCTGAAAGACTGAGACGCGTCGGTGATCACTCGTGTGAACGCTGATGCGCGTTTCACAGTAAAAGCAATGTAAATCACATTGCTCATTCTTAGATACGTGTTTGGGTCCGACAGACGGGTCCAAACACGTATCTAAAAGCGTATGTTGCACGGACTCCACACGCTGTGTGAACGTACGCTTACTGTAATGTAAATAAAGTTTTTATTTTTAAAGGCTTCTGTCCCCTATTGCTAGTGTCAAATTTTGCGTTTTTCAGAAATGCATGTGTTTTAGGTGTGGTGTTGCATGTGTGTTCCATGTCCCCCCCCCCCCCTCTGACTACCTACAGTTTCCCCACTTACAATGCTCCGACTTAGGGCATGTTCACACAGCGGCCAAAACCGTGCCCAAATCGTGCTCAGTTTATTAACATAGGAAACCACGTTAATAAAAGCACACCGCGGGTGTGGCCGCGGCTTTGGGGCCGCGGCCTTGCAGCGTGTGTTGGAGAACTCTCCTGTCAATTCTTGACAGGGAGTTCTCAGCGCGGCGGCCGCGCGGTGTTGCCGCAGGTTGTGCGCGGCTGGGTCGCGGCTTGCGGCGCGGTTTGCCCCCTGCCTATTCATTTGCGCCCCACCCATGCCGAGACTGCGCCCGCGCCGCAAACCCGCGTCGGGAGACGCACGTTTGCGGCGAGGTTAAGACGAGGTTTGGCCGCGGGAACCGTGGCTGAACCCGCCGTGTGAACGGGGCCTTACATCTGTCCCCTAGTTGCTAACGGTGTGGCTTGGTGTGCTGGCATCACAAACTGAGTCAAACCTCATAATGTTGGAACGTCACAAACGTTCCGTTGCCCACTGCGTCTTCCGGCTGGCACAGCAGCTCTTTTTGTATAATCTTTCTCCCGCCCACCTGTCTTGCGCTGGGAAACTTCGGCCTCGTTCACACGGCTTATTTCGGACGGATTTGCCGACGGAAAAATCCGTCGGCAAATCCGTCCGTAATAAGTCACAGCCTATTTTCTATTGATTTCAATAGAAAATACGGCGCGTCGTTCACACGACGCAAAACTCCGTTCCGGATTGCCGCCGCGGATTGACGACGGCACTCCGGACGGAAAAAACAATTGACATGTCAATTCTTTCCGGACGGATTCACCACCTACAATCATTGTAGATGGTGAATCCGTCGGGAAATCAGTTACAAATACGTGCCACACTTAGTGGCACTTATGTGCAACTGATTTTCAACTGATTTCAGAACGTATTTACATCGGAAATCCGTTGTAAATACGTTCTGAAATAAGCCGTGTGAACGAGGCCTTCCTCTTCAGGCAGGCACAACAGCTCTTCCAAACGTCACTCTGATCTAGACCTGTCAGCCCCAGCACGGCAGGTAAGTTCTTACTGCTCCCAGTACCTACCTCCACCCCTCCCCAGCCACCAATGTAAAATACACTACTGTACTCTATCGGCACCCATGCACTTAGTACATGTGTGGTATGCTGGCACTTGTAGTTATGGAACTGCAAGTGCTAGCATGCAACACAACAGATTAGTACATGTGATTACATGTGCTGCTGTGGCAGGCTGGCAGTTGTAGTTCCATATTTCACAGCAGCTAGTAGTTGTAGAACTACAAGTGCCAGCATGCCAGAGCAGCATATGAGGCAGAAAGTGAGGCGAAACCTTCCTTGTACTATCCAAAACTATTAAATTAAACTTCAGCCAAAAATATTTTTTTTTAAAAATGTACCTGTTCCAGTTGTTCTATCGGTGAGCGTTTCTGGTCGCTGTATTTCTAAGCATATTGTACATTTTACGTTTTGTTTCTTATGTTTTAGGTTTACATCCCGCTCTCTCTTGGGTTGGAGAACTATATGGTAGTTACTTTCTCTTTTTCCATCTACAGAACCTGATGAGGCAGTTCCTCTCGGGCTTAGAATTCCTTCATTTGAACTGCATTGTGCACCGTGACCTGAAGCCAGAAAACATCCTAGTGACCAGCTGTGGACAGGTTAAACTCGCCGATTTTGGCCTTGCGCGGATATACAGCTGCCAGATGGCACTAACCCCTGTGGTAAGTAAAAGCTCCTTTTGTGTTGTGTCCTGTATCGTGACTCTGAGCTGGAAATACACAGTAGAAAACCAGTGCTTATGGGGGCTACCTGACATCTGCCGGCCAGGGAAAAGGATCAATGGAGCATGCTGCATTTTAGCATACTTAGTCCTTTGTTCTCCAGTAGGTAAGCTCTGACAGATGGGCCTGCCATTGAAATAAGCGTGCACGTTCAACTGATCCAAGCATGCTGGTTGTAATGCAGTTTGGAGAGTCCTGTGTGAAGTCCTGGGGCACAGTTACCGTTTGGGAACTATGAGGTCACAAGCTTTTAGGATATGTTCATTAGTATATTTAAGTACTGATTCTAGAACTGCTAGTTGAGCTCCGTTCTAGGTCAATGAGGCGTCCCGAGTGCCTAATTTCTGTGTATGATGCCCATATGCCATAATAGGGCACATGGACAAGGGCAACCTAGGTGCAAGTGCTACCAGAGCTGTGGAGTCGGTAAGCCAAAGCTCAGACTCCTCCATTTCCCAAACTCCGACCCCCCATTTCCCTCTAAATGGTGAAAATTTATGTAAAAAATGGTAACAAAGGTTTTATCCTTTATGATAAAATAATCAAGCTATTTGGGTGGAACATTCATGACAAGCAAAATGGTACAAATTTTTTTGAACTTTTGATTTTCAGGCCCATATTTTCCCATCCTTAAACTTTAAAACTGAGGCTACCATCATTTTTTTGACAGCCCCTCTTACCTATCTTATACAAAAATTTTGCCCCTGAATATTTGATTTGCGTAGTCTGCAGTTCTTGTCATGTAACTGCATTGTTACGTTTTGGCCTAAGGTATGTTCACACGGCTTAAACGGGGTATTCCCCCCGTATTTTGCCCGATGTGCTAAATACGGGGGGGAGTTTTCGTCCCAGCTTTCGGAAATAACAGTTCTCTAGAGAATAGGGGGTTTCCGTCTCCTCCCCCCCGCTCGGACAATACGCGAGCGGGGGAGGAAAAGGACATGTCAATTATTAGGGTTTTACGCTGAGCACTGGCGAAAATTGCGGGTGAAATATCCTGCAAATTATTGCCAGTGTTTCATAACTAAAAATTTAAAAAATTTTTGATTAATTTTTTTTTTTTTTTTTAGTATTTGGAAAATCCAACCCTTTTGGATTTCAATACTGCCGGGAATCTTCTGGGTCTGATCAGTTCAAGGGGGCTTGACCAAAATTGATTCCAAGTCTCTTCTACATTTTCCCAAATGTTGGTGAGATGGTCGACTGCCCTTTGGTACGAAAACAAACTTTTTTTTTCAAATTTTACCCAAAAAGGTTCGACTTTGGGGGGAGGTTGTGGAAAGGCCCCAATTTCAGCAACTCGACTTCAGGTTTCACTTTTGGTTTTAAAATGTGGGGTGGTTCTACAGGGGGTGGGACAAAAAGGGATATCAAACCCTTTTCTAGTCCTAGCCAAGCCTTTTTAGAGAGAACCCTTTATGATATTGGGGTTTTAAAAGGAAGGGGGGACAAAAGGGTACCCCAAAACTTAAGGGGGGTTTAAAATTTGTCAGTAAAGGGAAAAAAAAACAAATTTGGGGGTGGGTGCTGATAAAAAAACGCAAAGGGGGTATGTTAACCTTTTTGGGACCCCTGTAAAAGTTGAGGGTGTTGTGGGTGGGGCTGGGGAAGCTTTTTGAAAAACAAAGGCCCGGTTTTGTAAATTGGGTTCTTTGGTCTAAAAGAAGGGAAAATTAGGGAAAAAAAATGTATTTTGGGAAAGGTTTTTTAGTTACCTTTTGTCTTCATGTTTAAAGCTTATCAGTGTAATGGGAACACCCCTGTAAGCAAGACTTTCTCTTTTAGGAATCCTGTCCTGCTTTTTACTCAGGAATCCTGCTCCCCAAAACTTTTTAAAATTTTATAGGGCTGCATAAAAAAACCTTTCAGGTTCCCCAGGGGGAGGAGGGAAATAGCTTTTGAGTAGTTTTAAAAATAAAAAAAAGTAACGCTTATCTTACTGATCCCCTTCAATTCTATAATTCTCAGGGTTCATTTGGTTTCTCTTCTTTCCTGTCCCTCCTGACAAGAACACATGACCCCCCCTTGGCCCAAACCCCGTCCTGTGGCAATTGTGACCTGCTGGGAAAAATCCCCTGTTTTCGTTTAATGGGAAAAGGAAAAATATAAAGGGTTTGGGGGAAACATAGGAGGTGTAGAACAGGAGTGGCGGGGGGCCGGTAAGGCGGTAAGACTTTACGAAATGTTTAGCATTTTTTATCTTGCCCCGGGCCCCAAACCCCTTTTCGCACAGCAATACTATGGAAACAAGCCCGAATAATAATAATTTAGCTGTGAAAAAAAAAATTTTTTACAGGGGATCAAGTAAATTTAAGACCCGTCGCCCCCTTTCAAGCACCCCCGTACAAAAAAAAGGCAGTCAGGAATTTTTATACGAGTCTCAAATTTGCCCGAATTAATTTAAAACAAAAAATCGGCCCGCAAAATAAAGTTCACAAGTCATTTAAATTCTTTTTTATATAAAGGGTGGGTTTATTTTCCCGAGATAATATTTTGTTAAAAAAAACCCCTTTTTTAAAAAAAGTGAAAAATAACGTTTCACATTTAGGCCATGTTTCCCCACCCGGCCCTTAAAAAAAGGGCCGTATTTTGGTCCGTTTAAAAAAAGTGCCCCAAGTGCGCCAAATTATTTTTGGGGGCCCAAAAAAGGCCCATTCATTTTTTCCCGGGAATCCCACATTTTTTCCCTAGAGAACTATTTGGGTTACGCCCCCTCTCCCCGCCCGGTGAAATTCCCCCCCGGGCGGGGGGTTTAAATTTTAACCCGTCACTTTTTCTTTTGCGGGTATTTCGCGCCGTTAAACAGGGACTGTTTTATGGGCCGGTGAAGTGCCGGCCCCACCAGCTCACTCTCCCGCCCCACCCCCGTCCAACCCCGGCGAAATTGCGGGGCGTAATTACCGCCCTGCAAATAACGTTTTTGAACATGGCCCCTTAAATGTAGGAAAAAAAAAAAAAAGTTTTTTGTTTTTCAAAGGGCAAAAAAAATCTTACTGCAAAAAACAAGGGCCTTAAATTTGGTTTTAAGGGTTTAAAATACGAGCCCGAGTCCCCTTTTCACCTGTTGCGGAAATTTCGGTGTTTAAACCCGCCCCCATTTCGGGGGGCCAAAACCCCGTTTTTCCCGCATGTCTTTATGATGGAGGGTTCTCATTGGCCAGAACACAGGTGACCGTGTTGTCAGATAGTCTATGCCAAAATAGTTTCCTATTTTTAAATGTCTGCTGAACCCAGTGTAACATTAAAGGGGTTTTGCCAGGACGTGCCTTATCTGATAATGTAAACAAACCCGCAAAAGCCCAAGCCCCAGAAACCATTTCATAAGGGGGTCGTGTGAAATGTTCACTAAAATAATCAAACACCAAATTGTGGATTCGTTTACAAAAGACAACCAGCTTTCTCCACACCCGTTTGAAAGCCTT
>JAODAL010038197.1:0-39499 GCA_025379985.1 Phyllomedusa bahiana
AAAAAAAAAATAAAAGCGAGAAATTTCTACAATATTTGGAGTGGTAAAATTACGTTTTGGAAAATCCTGAAAAGAAAGCACCTGGTGAAAAGTGTTTTGGCGTTATTATCGACAAAGTTGAAAAATTGCACGGTTTTTATGTTGATCGGGATTTTTTGATCACGCGATAATTTAGGTTTTAAAAACTGCGCATAATCTACTAATATCGCGACATTTTCGGCGCTTCCTGTCATTTTTAACCTGTATTTCTATTTCCTAAATTCCTAAATTTTCTATATTCTGGGTTATGATATGGAAACAATTCAGCTGCCTAGAGTGGAAAAATGGACATGCGTGCATGGCTCTCTGCTCCTTTTTATGAGAGTTATGAATATGGCACACTCAGCTAGGCTGTATACGAAAGGCGAGAGGGTGCGGACGAACAAGACAACAGGCAGGCAGGCAGGGTTTTGAAAGGGGAGTGATAATTGGTGCCAGACTTCCTTTGACCCGCATTGAAAAGGGGTTTTTATTAACAGTTTTTTTGGGAGTTTTGGTGAAATATTAGCTTTATTTTGTGCCCCTGTATTATATTAGGATCAGATCTTTTCTAGGAACTGCAGGGGTTTTTGAAGTTGAAAAACTCAACTTTTATTATCTTACACAAAATTTTTAGTTTTTTTTCGCTTTGGAAGCTCAGTTTTTTCAAAAACCCACTTTGTTCTTACAATAGGATACAAACTTTTTGTCACCGCGGTGTATTTATAGGTGCAAAAAAACCCCATTTTATTATCCGTACCAACATTTAAATTTCATGTTTTTACTTTTTGGGGCAGCCAGCTTTGTTTTAAGACCCTTTTTTACTTACAATAGGATACAGAAATTTTCTAGTCACCGCGGTATTTTGAAGGTGCAAAAAACACCTTTTATTATCCGTATACATTTCAAATAGGGACTTTTTTTACTTTGGTGGCCCATATTTTTATAGGCCACCTTGCACTTAAATTTGAAAAAAGAAATTTTGTAGTCACCGCAGGTGTATTTATAGGTGCAAAAAACACCTTTTTTAATCCGTATAATTTCAAATAGTTTTTTTTTTACTTTGGTGGGCCCAGTTTTGTTCATAGAGGACACTTTGACTTAAATTTCAAAATTCAGCAATTTTTAGTCACCGCGAAAAACCCCGTTTGTTATAGGGTAAATTTTTAAAATACTTTTGCACGTCGTGGGCCCTATTTTTTTTTTTTCAAATACCCCACGTGAAAGACAATTCTGTAGAAACATTTTCTGCAAAACTGTTCCGTTTGTCATTGCTGAAAAACGCAATTTCTCATCCGTGTAATTTCTAAAATTTTATTGCGCTTGGTAAATTTCTAGTTTGGCGCAGATAGGCACTTGTATGTTTTTTTGTTGAAAACTATAAATTCCCTAGTACTACTGGGTTGTAAATCCCGGGACTGAATGAATAACATTTTTGTTTTGTCTTAGGTTCTTCCACCAGACCGCATTTACAGGTATTCGCTAGAAACTTTTCAGTTTCTAATCCTAGTTGGCTGTAGGAATTAGAGGGTTTAAGAATAGCTGTGATTTTCCGTTTTTTAAAAAGGACTGTCAAAAAACTCTTCCCTACCTTCTTAATTTTTATCTTTCTGAACATGGAGCAAAATGTAGGTGGTAAAACGACAAAAGGGGGGTAGGACTTGGAGGGAGAGGTCGAGAGAAGGTGCGCCTTTCCCCGTGCTGGTGAAACACGCATCCAGCGGGGTCGTGGTTGCAAAACCGTCAGGCCCGTCTCGCTGGGTCAAGGCCCTGTGAAATTTAGTAAAGAACAGCATCGCCAATTGTTTTCAGTGGTTAATGCAAAACCCGCATCCAGCGCTTACCTCCTTTATCCTCCCAGACACGGCCACAAATGTCGTCATCAGCATCATCAGCATCCGTCCAACATGAAGCGAAGGCAGCCCAAATGTCAGTATGATCTTCATCCAGCCCAAAGGCCAACTGAAGACACCCAAAGTTTCCATGTTTCTAGTCCTGTTACACTATTCCTAGGTGCAAGCATTGTACACTATCCTGCAATACATTATTATGTGCCTATTTTTTTTTAGGCGGAAAACCTCTTTCAAAAAGACCTTCTTTATAAGTACTGTATTATTGTAGATGCCTTGTAAAGTATTTTTTTTTTGGACTTTATGTTTTTACTATCCTAGTAATAATTAAAATTATAAATAATGTATTATATATAGTTTGGTCAATTATTTATTTGTTCAATGACTCATCAATTTTTTTTTTTTTTGTTTTAACTTGTTAATCTGAAACATATTTCAAGGTTTTAGTAATTATATTGGATAAATGGTCATAACTCCAGACTTTCAACTTTCATTCAAAGGTATCCACATTAAAGGGGATCCATAAGTAATTGACTAATTTGGGAGCTAATAGGTCTGTTTCATGGGCAAGGATGTGGGAAAGTCTTCATATGTCATTCTCAGGTATGTAAATAAATAAGCGGCCAAATGAGTTGTTGTGGTGTGGTTGCTTTTGTAAGAAAGTCATCCTTTTACTCTGCAAAAAAATGAGCTAAAAAAAAATTAATAATGCGAGAAATAGGCTAAATATTAGGATTGGGTATAAAATTCTGCCAGTTTTGGTAACATTTCCTGTGGGAAAAGAAAGCACTGGTGAAATAGTGGTTGAGGGGAGTTATTATCGACAAAGGTTGAAAACTGGCGGTTTTTAGTTTGATCGGTATTTTTTCGTTCACGCGATAAATTTAGGTTAAAAAATCTGCGGAATAATATACTAATTATCGCGGGAAATTTTTCGGCGATCCTGTCTTTTGGCGGCAAGCAATCGCCTTAGAGAATTGAAGCAGGGGTGAGGTGGGTGTTGCCCCAACTACGTAAGGGATGGGTTGTGTATGGTTGTGATTGGGGGCTGAGATAAAATCTATGAAACTCGTTTTTCTTAGAAAGGCCTTCTGTTCATATAGTTTGTGTGTTCTGTGTTATCATAAGAGCAGGACGTGTGATCGGGTCTTCTCAAAAATGCTCAGCGAAACTATTCTCTTTTTACTCCACTGTAATATTGCTTTTTTAGCTAGTGAACTTTAGACATCTTAGGTTTGATTAGGAGGATTTTTCAGTTTTTAGTTTACTTAGGTGGAGAATTTTTAAAGGAGCCATCTAGGCGCTGCTACAGCCGGTGGTTGGGGCGGGGGGGGTGGGGGGCACGGGCGGACCCAGACAGCAGGCAGGCAGGCAGGCTTTTGAAAGGGAGTGTGGATAATTGTTGCTGCCCAGAACTCTCCTTATGTACCCACTGCTTAAAGGTGTTTTTATTAACAGTTTTGGGCCCATGTTTTTGGTGGATATTTTTAGTTTTATTTTGTGCAGCTGTACTATATTAGGATACAGAATCTTTTCTAGGGAACACTGCTGGTGTATTTGATAGGTTGGAATATCAAACTAACATTTTATTATCTCGTTAACGATTTAATTGAGGTTTTTTTTCGCTTTTGGGCACAGCCTAGTTTTGTTCAAAGACCCAATCTTGGTTCTGACAATAGTGATACAGAACTATTTAGTCTTGCATGGTGTAACTTATGGGCAAAAACCACGTTTTTTTATCTTTACACACATTTATTTCATGTTTTCACTGTGGGCAATCCTGCTCTGTTCAAAGACCCATTTTTTACTTACTATAGGATACAGAACGTTTTCTAGTCCACCCCACAGGTGTTATTGAGGTGCAAAAAAAACTTCCTTTTATTTTCCGTATACATTTTCAAGTAGGGGACTTTTTTACTTTGGTCTGTGAACCCAGTTTTGTTCTAGAGCCACTTGACTTAAATTTTGAATACCAGACAATTTTGTAGTCCAAACGCAGGTGTATTTTTTAGGTGCAAAAAACACCTTTTATAAATCCATATACTTCAAAATGTTTTTTTTTTTTACTTTGGTGTTGGCCAGTTTGGTTATTTAGAGGCACCTTGTCACTAAAATTTGAATTACAGGAATTTGTAGTCCTACGCAGGGTGTATTTTTTATAGGGGGTGCATAACAAAACTTTTTATTATCGTTTTATACTTTTCAAATAGGTGTTTTTTATTATTTGGTGCTGCCCAGTTTAGTTCATTGAGAGCCACCTTGCATCTTAAAATTTGAATACAGGCCCCCACCCAATTTTGTAGTCCCCGCAGGTGTATATATAGGTGCAAAAAAAAACATCAATTTTATTATCGTATACATTTCAATTAGGTTGTTTTTTTTTACTTGTTGTGGCCCAGGTTTTTGTTTCATAGAGACACCTTGGCACTTAAATTTGATTCAGCAATTTTGTAGTAACCGCAAGTGTATTTTAGGTGCAAAATCACCGTTTGCTTATTTACGTTTAATATTTAAATAGAGGTATTTGCACGTGGTGGTGCGAGGCCTAGTTTTTTTTTTTCAAAATGCCACGTTGTAAGGGAAATTCTGATAGAAAATTTTTCTAGCTAAATGTTTCGTTTGTCCATTGCTGCAAAAAAACGGCAATTTCTCTTCGTTGTATCTTCTGGATTTGTTTTATTGCGCTCAGTGATAATCTCAGTTGGGCGGCAGAGGGATAGGCGCACTTGTATGATATTTTGTTGAAAAAACTAATCCATTTCTAGTACTTCTGGGCAGTGTTGTAAATTCCTAGGGAACTGAATGAATAAACTGTTGGATTTTTTGGTTCTTACGGTTCTTCCACCAGGACCGCATTTCACAGGTATTTGCTTAGAAACTTTTCGTTTCTAAATCTAGGTTGGGCTGTAGGGAAAGTTGAGGGGATTTAAGAATTAGCTGTTGATTTGCCGTCTTTTATTAAGACTGGACTGTCAAAAAATAACTCTTCCAATCTTCTTAAATTTTTATCTTTTCTGGAACATGAGGCAAAATGTAAAGTAGGTAAGCGAAGCAAAGAGGGGGGTAGGACATGGAGTTAGAGGTACCGCGAGAAGGTGCTCCTTACAAGTGATGGTGACAAGCGCATGCCAGGGAATCGTCGGTTTGTCTAGGTACTGTCATGACTGTCATCGATGGGCTAGGCACCTGTGAATTTCAGTAACGAACAGCGTCGCCAAAATCTGTTCTTCAGTGGGTAATGCTCAACCTGCATTCAGCAGTCTTACCCTATTATTCCTCCCTGTCACGGCCACCAAAATGTCGTCATAGGCATCTTCAGCTCAGTTCTTTCCAACTTGAAGCAGAAGGCAGACCAATGTCAATGTTGACTCCATCCCAAGCCCAAAGGCCATCTGAAGGGGACAACCCAAAGTTTCTTTGTTTCTAGTCCTGTTACACTTTTCCTAGGTGCAAAGCATTGTTTACACTATCCTGCAATACATTATTATGTGCCTATTTTTTTTTAGGCGGAAAACCTCTTTCAAAAAGACCTTCTTTATAAGTACTGTATTATTTAGTGACAGTAAAGTATTTTTTATGAATTTTTTGATTTTACTAAACCTATTAATAATTAAAATTATAAATAATGTATTAGATTATAGTTAGGTGCTCTTAATATATTTGACCTATGACACAAATTTTTTTTTTTTTTTAACCTGTTTTACTGAACATATTTCAAATGGTATTGGTAATTTAATGGATAGGGTATTAAGTTCCAGACTTTCAAAAACTTTTCATTTCAAAGGTATCAACATTAATAGGGGACCATATGTAATTGGTACTACTTGACCCTCAAAAGGCTGTTTCATGGCAGATGTGGGCATGTCCTTCAATTTATGTCATTCTCAGTTAAGTAAATAAAATAGTTGAGAGTTGATTGGAGGTGTGTGGTGCTTGCTTTGGAGATATTGCTTTTGTTAAGAAGGCAATCACTTACTCTAGCAAAATGATAACAAAAAATTAATACAAGAAAATTGATACCAAATATTTAGGGTGTGGTAGTAAAATCTACAGTTTGTTTGGTTCATTCTGGCGAAAGAAAGCATGGGTGACTAGTGGTGGGAGCGGTTTATTATCGACAAAAGTTTGATGAAATTGGGCACACAAGTTTTTATGTTGATATGATTTTTTCGTCACGCGATAATATAGGTTAAAAATTAGGCATAATCTACTAAATATTGCGAACTATTTTCGGGCGCTTCCTTGTCTTTTTGGCGGCCAGCAAATCAGTATGTAGAGAACTAGTGCAAGGGTGGGAGTTGGAGCTGTGCCAGTCATGACTGGGATGTGTTATGGTTTGATTGGGGCTGGCAAATTCCTAAATGACCCTCGTTTTAATAGGAAACAGGCCTTCCTGTTCAATGAATTCAGTGTGTGTCTGTGTCTCAAGAGGCAGAACGGTGTAGTTCGGTCTCCTCTCAAAAAACTGCTCAGCGATTAATATTATCTTTTTTCACCACAGGAAAACTATGCTTTTAGTTGTATCATTAGAATTAGGTAGTTTAGAGATAGAGATTTTTCGTTTTTAGGTACTTAGGGCTTGAGAATTTTAAAGGAGCATCTAGCGCCTTGTACCAGCCGCGGGGGGGGGGCGGGGGGGGGGGTGGGGGGGGTAGGGTGGGGGATGAAGGGTGAGGGGCGTGTGGTGGCGGGGCGCAAAACAGTCCTGGACAGGCAGGCAGGCATGGCTTTTGAAAGGAGAGTGGAAGTTGGGTATAGTTGTGCTGCCCCAGAATCTCTTTTTGACCGATTGAAAATGGGTGTTTTTATTAAAAACAGTTTTATGGGCCAGTATTTTGGTTGGAATATATTAGCTTTTATTTTTGTTGCAGGCCTTGTATTATATTAGGTATACAGATCTTTTCTAGGATGTAAAACTGCAGGTTGTATTTGATAGGGGAAAAATCACCTTTTATTATTCTGTTACACGATTAAGTAAGTTTTTTTTTGCTTTGGCCACAGCTAAGGTTTTTTCAAAAGACCCACTTGGACCTTTAAATAGGATATAGAATACTCTTCTAGGTCACCCCGCAGGTGTACTTTTAGGTGCTAAAATACAACCTTTTTTATTATTCATTACACCAGTTTAATTACATGTGTTTTTACATTTGGCGCTGGCCCAGCTTTTGTTCCTAAAGACCATATTTTTTTATTACAATAGGGATAACAGAATTTTCTTAGTCACGCAGGTGTATTTGGGTGCAAATCAAAAACCACATTTTATTCGTGTACATTTCAAAATAGTGGCTTTTTTTATTTTGGTGTGGGCCAACCCAGTTTTTGTTCTTTAGGAGCCACCTTGCAATTAAATTTGAACTAGCAGCAATTTTGTAGTCACAGCAGGTGTATTTATAGGTGCAAAAAAAACACCTTTTTTTTTCTGTATTTCAGTTCAATTTAGGTTGTTTTTTTTTTTTAACTTTGGTGTGGCACCAAGTTTGTGTTCATAGAAAGCCACCTTGCACTTAAATTTGTGAATACACGCAATTTGGTTAGTCCACCGAAGGTGTTGTATCGGTGCAAATAAAAACACCTTTTTATATTATCGTTACATTTCAAATCGGTTATTGTTTTTACTTTGTTTGGCCCCTATGTTTATGTTCATAGAAACCACCTTGCACTTAATTTGAAAATGCATGCAAATTTTTGTCACCGCCCAGGGTGTATTAAAGGTGCAAAAATATCCTTTTTTGATAAGTATACATTTCAAATAGGTTGTTTTTTTTTTTCACTTTGGTGTTGGCCCAGTTTGGTATCATAAGGAGCCACCCTTGCATTTAAATTTGAATACAGCAATTTTGGTAGTCCACGAGCAGGTTGTATTTATTAGGTTGACAAAATACCACCTTGTATAATATGTATATTCATTTCAAAACATAGGTGTTTTTTTTTACTTTGGTGCAGGGGCCCCCCAGTTTTGTTTCATAGAGCCACTTTGCAACTTAAATTATGAACACAGCTAATTTTTTTGTTGTCACCGCAGGTGTATTTATAGGTGCAAAAAAACACCTTGATTATCCACGTAATTATACATTTCATAAAAATAGGTTTTTTTTTTTACTTCTTGGTGTGGCCCTGTTTGGTTAATAGAGAGACACTGGCATTTAAATTTGAATACTGAAAGTTTTGTAGTCACCGCCAGGTGTATTTTATAGGTGCAAAAATACCAGCATTTTATTATACGTTATACATTAAATCGGTGTTTTTTTATACTTTGTGGCGGCACAGTTTTGTTCATAGAAAGCCTACTTTGCCCACTTAAATATGAACACGCAATTGTTGTGTCACCGCAGGTGTATTTATTAGGTGCAAAAAAACACCTTTTTATGATTCTCGTATAACATTTCAAATTAGGTGTTTTTTTTCCTTTTGGTTGCGGCACGGTTTTGTTCAATAGAGCCATTGACGTAATTTGAATTACAGCAATTTTGTTGTTCATCCGCCAAGGTGTAGTTATAGGTGCAAAATAACACGTTTGTTATCCGTTATAATTTTTAAATAGGCTGTATTGCATGTGGTTTGCCTTGCCCTAGTTTTTTTTCATTTATCCAACGGTTGTAAGGACAATTTCTGGGTACAGAAACATTTTCTATGAAAACTGTTTCGTTTGTCATTGCTACAAACAAAGCAATTTCTCATCCGTGTAACTTCTGAATTGTTTTATTGCGCTCGGTGATCTCTGTTGGCGCAGCTTAGGGCGCACTACTTTGTCTGATGATATTTTTGTTTTTGAAAAACTATCACATTTCCTAGGAACTACTGAGGCAGTTGTAAAATCCCCTAGGACTGGAAGGGACTAACACTCGTTTGATTTTGGTCTTACGGTTCTTCCACCAGACCGCATTTTCAACTGGTATTCAGCTATGTGTAAAAAATTTCAGGTTTTAATTCCTAGGTTGGCTGTTGAAATTGAGGACTTTATGAAATAGCGCGTGATTTGTCGTCTTATTTTAATTAAGAGGGACTGTCAAAAAACTCTTCCATAATTCTTAAAATTTTTTATTCTTTCTGGAACATTGGAGCAAAATGTAGGTTGGGAAGCAAGCAAAGTGGGGGGTAGGATTTGGAGGTAGAGGTTTCGAGGAGAAAAGGAAGGTTGCTCCTTCCCAGTGTGCGGTGGGACAAGCATGCCTGCGGGATCGTAGTTGCAGAAACCGTAGGCCTGTCATAGCTGGTCAGGGCCCTGTGAATCTCTTGTAAAAACAACAGCGTCGCCCATTCTGTTCCTTCGTCGGTTTAATTGGTAACCTGCTTTCCAAGCAGTCTTCCTCACATCGGTCCTCCACAGTCACAGGGGCCACCAAATGTAGTCTCCAGCATTCACCAGCAGCATCCGTGTTCCAACTTGAAGGCAGGGGGGGCCCTAATATGTTCAACTCGTGTTTCTCCCCACTGTGGATTAATCCATTTTCTGAAGGATCCTCTGTGTTGAAAAAATGGGGTTGGGGTTCAGGAAAGGCATGTAAAAGATCAGAGGCCAAAAGAGGGATTGATCTTTCTTGCTCTGACGCCAGTTTAATGGTTGACATCAGTGGTGGGAGAAGGGAAGCCGATCAAGCGGAAAAAAAATCGCGGGCGGTAGCATGAAGCCTGGCAGTGCCTTATTGCTTGTAGCCTGCAGCTTCATGTGATGCGGCATAGAATGTCAGCTCGTCCGAGTTATCTGTGTTGATGTTGACGACATCGCGGGATCAACGTGGTTCTTTTTCTGGCAGGAATTTGCTTGCGAGGCGCTTTCATCAACTGGATGAAAAGGAAGAGAATGGGGTAGTGTCAGTACGGGTCACCGCTCAAAAAAAGGGGACAGAGGGCAGTCGCAGAAGTCAGCTGAGTTGTGATGTTCCGCCTGCCCGATCAGGGATACCCACGCGCCTCGATTATCGCCATCGTTAATAGGTCACAGGACATCTTCAAGCCTCGGCCTCTTTCGAGCAAGACTCTGATTCAACCAGCGACGGTTCATTATGCGCTTTTGCAGTTTAACGCTTTAAGTAGAGGCTAGAATCTTTGGAGTGTAATCACCTCCAACTTGTTCTAGTCACATGAAGCGAAATGGCTTAAGTTGAATTGGAGGCAAAACACTTGGCCAACAAAACGGCCCATCGAATGTGCCGGGCTTCCAACCATCTGTAAGACACCCTCTGTCTCGCCTTCTCCTTCCTCCACACCACCCAAAGCGTTCCTCAATGTTTTTCCCATGTCTCTCTGGTCTTTGACTTCAGGGATCAGGCCTCCCGCTTCAGCCTCCACCGTCGCCGGAGTACCACCAGCACCACCATGAGACCAATTCTACCATTCTCTTCCACCAGTTGACGAAACCTGCAACGCCGTACAGTGGCCAGTCTAGCCAGTCAGGGTTACTTTATGTCTTTTTTTCCAGTTTTTGGAGAAGCAGAAGGAAACACTTAAATAACCAAAACCAATCACAAAGCTAAAAAGCCTGATGTCGGCATTGCCAGGCTTTTGGCCTTGGAATTGTTTTGCCTTTCCGTCTGGTGGACCACAGGATGGGTTCCGCCAACGTACTGGCCCTTGCTTGCCCCAATGCCCCAATTTACTAAGATCGCAGAAAAGCCGTCCCTTGCCCCTGGCCAAGCCACGTGTCATCTAAAAAATTTCAAGCGGGTTCGTTCTGCCATCTGTGTCTGGAAAAGTCCTTATGACCACAGGAACAACAATGGGCTAGGGTAAGCACGGCCAAGCGCCGCTAGATCTCTTGTGACAGCCTCACTGGGTGAGCTTAGTGGGATGGTCTTGGTGGTGACGGTGGCTCTAAGGCTCGGGCATTTTGCTCTTCAAAACCGCAGGGGATGGGTTTTAGAAGGGTTCTTTTCCCCCAAGGTCCTCGGTGGCACTTCACCGGGCCCAGAGAAAAAAAACCAGGACGTGTTGAAATTTAAAATCTGTCTTGGGAGGACCTACAACACAGGTCAGGAGCTGTGGGACGGCCTCTCCGAAACGAGAAAGGGCGGCTGGGGTGGGTGACAAGAAACCTTGTGCAAGGCAAGGTGATGTGCGATAATGGTCGAATTCTGCTGGCCCGCCCTTAAGATCGGTAGGTGGAGCACATCCCTTGCCTGGCACATGTCATGAACCTTGTCGTCCAGAAATTTCTAAAGCGCTACCCGGGTCTGGACTGCCTGCTGAGGAAGGCTCGAGGTCTGAGTTCGCACTTCCGCCGTTCGCACGTTGCTTCGTCCCGCCTGGCTGCGTTGCAACGTCAGCTCGGCCTCCCCGTCAACCGTCTCATTGTTGACGTGGCAACACGCTGGAATTCTACCCTCCACATGCTCCAGCGATTGTGGCAGCAGCGCAATGCCATTACGCAGTACGAAGTGACACATGGCCTGACCAGTAGCGGTGCGGACCTCGGGGTGTTGAACCTCCGAGAGTGGAGGCAAGTGAAAGAGCTCTCCACCATCCTTGCCAGTTTTGAAGAAGCCACCAAAAATGGTCAGTGCGGACAATGCCCTTGTCAGCATGAGCTTTTGTGGTGATCTTAGTTCTTGAACGATCGTTGGACACTCTGAAACATCAGGTCCCACCAGCGACGGAGGAGGAGACATGCTGATTGATCAACGGGAGACATCTGTTGCGTCTGCTTCACGTTCCCCAAATGTCACAGTGGAACAACGTCAACGACGTGACAGCAGTAGAGTGCCAAGTAGCCGCAGTGGCAGCAGCAGCAGGCAATGTGGCAGAAGCCTGATGGGTGACCTCTGGCAATCTTTATTTACCACCTCACCAACGCATGTTATGCAGGGCACACATCCAACACATAGAGACCAGCTTAAGATCATGGTGCACTAATATCTGCATCTCAACACCGATGTTTTTGGATATGTTCCGGTCCCAATTGACTTCTGGGTATCCAAAATGGATGAATGGCCCTGAGCTCGCTCGCCACGCCATAGAGGTGTTGTCCTGCCCAGCAGCCAGCGTCATATCTGAGCGGACCTTCAGCACAGCTGGAGGAGTCATTACAGACAAACGCATCCCGCTTTCCACAGATAATGTGAATCGTTTGACTTTCATCAAGATGAATCACTGGATCTCTGATGATGTTGTGGCCCCCAAATTTCAGAGGTCACCGATTAGTTGCCGGTGTACTTCACCATCCTCTTCAAACAGAAAAAGGTTCTCGTGAAAAAGTTTTTTTAAATGATCATTTCTCTCTGCAATTTTTTTTCTCTTTCCCCAAAAGATCATTTTGGGTTTGCGGTGTGGGACTGAAAGACACCAAGGTTTCATGACAAAACCGTATTCCATTTACTCACTTTATCTTTAGAATTTTTGCTTTGTAAAGGGTTTTGAGGTCTGTTGCTTTGAATACAGCATAATTATGGTCCTTTGGAAACGAATTGTGGTTTTAAATTGCTTTTTCCCTCAAAATTTTTTTAATAGTGGTGGAAGTCATTTTTTTAATTTTTTTGGGTCATGTTGCTGTAGATACGCAAAATTATGGTCCTTTGGAACAGAAATGGGGCTTCTAATTTGTTTCTCCATCACAATTTTTTAATAGGGGGCTGAAAAAGCCCTTTTTTAAAATTTTTTGGGGGTATGTGCTTTGAAATGCACAATAAAAGGGTCCTATTCTAAAAAAGTTGTTTCTAACAGACATTTGTTTTTCACAATTGTCATAATTGGCCAAGGGATTTTTTTAAATTTTTTGGGGGCTTTTTTGCTGTTAAATCAGCTAACACAAGTCCTATTCAAAAAAATTGGGGTTTTTTTAACAACTTTGTTCTTCACAATTGCAAAAGGCTAAAGGTTGGGGTGTGTAAAAAAACAGGAATAAGTAGGACACTGTTAATGGACACTATTGCAAAATGCTTTTTTTTGCAAGAACTTTTAAAATAGCTGCTTCTGTGTGAAAACAACCCTTTAATACAATTAAAAAAAGAGAAACAAAGACGTGGGGGGATCCCCCTATTTTAAAAATGTGTTTTCTAGAATTAAAAACTAAAAAAAATTGCGTACAAAATAGCTGATACAAAAATCCTCTGAATTGTACAAGGGGGGTTTCCCCGGACAGATATCAATGTCCATTCAAAATAAAATGGGGTTTTAAAACTCCTTTTTTTGGCACTTTTTTTAAATTTTTTGATCTGAGGTTTTGGGTCTGCGGTGCCCCGGGCAGATATAGGCAATGTCCGTGAAACCAAAAGGGAGTTCAAAAACTCCTTTTTTTCGGCACTTTTTAATTGTGGTAAACAGGTTTTTAATGGTCATACGTGGTCCAGGACAAAATAAATCAAGTCCAGTTCAACTAAAAAAGGTGGTTGAAAGATCCTTTTTCCGGGACTTTTAATCTGTGGGGCATGCAGGGTTTAAGGGGGATGCTGCGGTCCCTACAGATAAGTCAATGTCCAGTTCAACTAAAATGGTGGTTAAAGACTCCTTTTTTTTGCACTTTTTAATCTGGGGATCAATAGATTTACGGGGGCTGCTGGTTCCCGGACAGGGGGTGTCAATGTCCAGTTAATAAAAGAGGTTTAAAAAAAACGCCCTTTTGGAATTTTTAATTTTTGGGTCATCAGGTTTAAGGGGTTTCGTAGTAAAAACAGGGGTTGAATGGTCTGTTTTTTTTCCTGTGGGTTTTATAACCCTAAGTGTGTTCCCAAAGTTTGCAGTATCATTTGACTGTTTTTGGTGTTCTTTTTTTTTTCATTTCCCCCCTATTTTTATTATTTTATATACACATGGAAACTCTGTAGCTTTTCATCTGATTTTTGGGCCCGTACATTTTTTTTTCAGATTGCATTAGAAAACATATTGGGGCGTCTCTCACTCTCCCATTGTCCAAATAACCGCGCCTCTTTTAACTTACCCAATCACAAACAGAGCTCGCTCTGCATTTCTTTTCCCATAAAACTCTATGAAAAGTAGCTCGCCCCTCTGATTGGCTAAGCTGGACGAGCCCCCGCCGCTTCAACCAATCAGCTGTTTTCTGCCTTTTTTATGATTTTGAACTGTCCCCCTTTAAAATATGATTGCTCAATATTTCTCCATAGGTTAGAATGGGTCCCTGTCGCTCCTATTCTGATTGGTCAATTCTCCTCCATAGGTTAGAATGTGCCACTGTCGCGCCTTTTTCTGATTGGCTGGTTTGCCGACCAATCAGAAGACTTAAAAAATTTTTGAATTACTGTATTTCCCGGCAATTCTCTCTATTGCAATTCCTTATGTAGCGCCTAACAAACACGTTGTTAGGGATTTAACTGATTTATTTTTAGAGAAGGTTTCAGCGCTTTATCTGATAATGATTTACACTTAAAAAAAATTATTTTTTTATTCATACTCCATCCCGCACGGCCCCTTTAGCGCCGAGATTGCATTGGGGCCCCTCTCTCCATAGACTACAATGGGAGAAGTAGCTCGCGCGCTGATTTGGTGGGGTAGCCAAGCCCCCGCTAGCTCAACCAATCAGCTCTTTTCTGCCTTTTTACTGTATTTTGAACTGTCCTGCCTTTGATTTTAATTGGTCCAAACTTCTCCATAGGATATAATGGGTCTTTGTCGCTCTTAATCTGATTGGTCAATTCTCCTTCATAGCTTATAATGGGTCTTTGTCACTCCTATTCTGATTGGTCAATTCTCCTCCATAGCTTATAATGGGTCTTTGTCGCTCCTATTCTGATTGGCTAGTTTATGACTACCAATCAGAATAGCGTACTGATTTTGAATTACTGTATTTCCCGGCAATTCTTTCTATTGCAATTCCCGATGTAGCGCCGGTCTCGGCGACAAACGCGTTGTTCGGGATAGAATTGATTTATGTTTATAGAATGTTTCAGCTCTGTTATTTTTTATCCTACTCCATGCCGCACGGCGCTGAGAGCCGAGATTGCATTGCGCCGATCTCTCCATAGACTACAAAGGGAGAAGTAGCTCGCTCTCTGATTGGCTGGGATAGCCAAGCCCCCGCTAGCTCAGCCAATCAGCTCTTTTCTGCATTTTTACTGTATTTTGAACTGTCCCGCCTTTGATTTTGATTGGTCAATACTTCTCCATAGGCTATAATGGGTCTTTGCGCTTCTATTCTGATTGGCCGAGATAGCCAAGCCCCCGCTAGCTCAGCCAATCAGCTCTTTTCTGCATTTTTACTGTATTTTGAACTGTCCCGCCTTTGATTCTGATTGGTCAATAGTTCTCCATAGGTTATAATGGGTCACTGTCACTCCTATTCTGATTGGCCGGTTTCTGCCGACCAATGAGAATAGCGTACAGAATTTGAATTACTGTATTTCCCGGCAATGTCCAATATCTGAATTCTTGAATTAGGATATTAGAACGTGATTTTGTTTTATGTATTTTTTATTTTTGAGGTTGAGCTCTTTTTCTGAGTATGTTGAACGCCTTTATAAAGGTGATTTTTGATACATACTCCGCACCGACATGTGGAATGATTTCTCGCTGTTCTCCAGCCCTGTCTCGCATCGGAACAGATTTTCGCGCAGTTCCTTCTGCGCCCTAGTCCCGCACTGTGCCCATGTCCCCGCACTGTGCCCCACACACTGGCGAGGCGCAGGGAACTTTTCCCCGCATGTATGAGCGCACCTCCTCGGACGGCGAATCATAGGCGCAGCGCCGAACTGCGCCCATGTCCCCCAGACTGCGCCCCCCACACTGGCGAGGCGGACTTTTGCCCGCATGTAGGAGTGCACTACCTCGGGCGGCAAATCATAGGCGCAGCGCCGCACTGCATGTAAGTCCCACACTGCGCCTCAAACACTGGCGCGGCGGACTTTACATAGGATGTATGAGCGCGCCCCAGTGCCGACATAAATCAGGCGGAAAGGTGCGCCCCGACCCGGCGAGATTCATACATGTCGCCTATTGTGTTCTCAAATTCAGTCAAATGCAGCCGAACTGATTGGTTGGTATTTCATAATACAGATGGACAATGACCCAAAGCAAAAAGCCAAAGTAACCCAGGAGTTTATTAAAGCAAAGAGGTGGAATATTCTTGAATATTTTTGAAGATCACCTGATCTCAGCCTTATTGAGCTTGCATTTTACTTATTAAAGACTAAACTTCAGAGAGAGGCCCACAAACAGCAACAGAAAACCGCTGCAGTAAAGGCCTAGCAGAGCATTAAAAAGGAGGAAACACAGAGCCTGGTGATGTCCTTGAGTTTAAGACTTCAGGCAGTCATTGCCAACAAAGGGTTTTCAATCAAATATTAGAAATTAACATTTTATTTACAATTATTTAATTTGTCTGATTATTTTTGAGCCCCTGAAATGAAGGGATTGTGTTTAAAAAAATGCTTTAGTTCCTCACATTTTTATGCAATAATTTTGTTCAACCCACTGAATTAAAGTCGAAAGTGTGAACTTCAATTGCATCTGAATTATTTTGTTCAAAATTATTGTTGTAATGTACAGAACCAAAAATTGAAAAAATGTTGTCTCCGTCACAATATATGTTGACCTGACTGTAGGGTATATCATATTGAATGTCTTTTTGTTATTTATACCATAATGATTTTACATACTAACCAATCTGAGCAGGTTTTTTTTACAAAGTGAGTAATTTAATTTAGGAGGACTTACTTGATACTCCAGGGGATCACTAGCATATTGGATGCTGCATATTACTGCTAAGGAACATGGAGAGTGGGGCGCTGCTGAAAGAAAATATATACAGCCATCAAGTTAATGGTTTCAGCTCAATTTTTTTGAAAGGCCTTACAAGTCCCATTTAAAATTCATACCTTTATTTAAATGTTTATTGTTAGTATGAGCTAGAGCAATGCATTATGTGACATTATACATCAAATAAAAGAGCACTATGATCCTTTTATATAGTTACATGAACCTTTTGAGTTAACATTTACATATGAAATATCAAATGTTAATACTTTTAATTATGCTCACAGCAGGAACATTGTATTTTGAGTTTATATATTTAACTATGTAAATCTCACCAGCATAATTAGCATGCACTAAAGCGCTAGTAACTGCTTACATATTCACTGATAACATGAATATTGCTTTCCTACAACATGCACAACAAGCGCACATGTGACTCACATCACAAGATCAATGTAAAGGTTACTATGGTTATTACAAATGTATGAAATAACATATGTTCATGACATTCAACTACATTGTATTAAAATTGCTCCACCTTTCTTGGTGGAATAAATCTGAAAAACCTAGGATGCTGACCTCCTTATTCACAGACATATCTGCCTTTTGTTCTAATCTCATATGTCATTATTGTGAACTTCATAATATCCCCCTTTTGTACAAGTCATAACAATTTGATCCCTGAGGCCTATGCTACATAGGTAAGTGTGATTTTATACACACATGCACTCAAACTTGATGGTAATATCTTTTTTTTCAACTTTACTAACTATAAAAGTAATAAAAATTTAAAAGTTACTGAAAATAAGCAAAAGAAAATAAGACATTGCATTGAAATTGTAGTTCAACCCAAAAAATAAAAAGCTAATGAAACTGGCTGGGACAAAAACAATAGTACCCCTAGAAAAGATTGACAATAATTTGACCATAGAGACATGTTAAACTAAGGTGTGTTCTTTAATTAGCATCACAACTGTCTTCAAACTTGCAATCCGTCAGTCTGCCTATTTTAAGGATGAAAATTAGTCACTGTGCTGTTTTGTACCATGATGTATATACCACACTGAACCTGGACCGAAGAAGCTAAGGAGAAAGTTCTTTTATGAGATTAGAAGGAAAAATATAGACAAATATGTTAAAAGTTAAGGCTATAAAACTGTATCCAAACAGTTACTACAGTTGCACATATTATTTAAAAGTTTAAGGTCTATGGGACTGTAGCCAAACTCCCTGGATATGGCGCAAGAGAAAAATTGCTGACAAATTGCAGAGACAGATAATACGAATAGTAACCAAAGAGTGCAGAACAATTTTCATACAGTTTAGAGGTGAACTTCAAGTTAAATGTACTTCAGTGTCAGATCGCACCATCCGTCACTGTCTTTTTCAACGTGGACTTAATGGAAGACGACCGAGCGGGAAAATAAAGCAAAGTTGAAAGAAAATCATAAATAAGCAAGACTGGAATATGCCAAAATGCATAGTGACGAACCACAAAGCTTCTGGGAGAGTGTCCTTTGGATAGATTAAACAAAACTTGACCTTTTTGGCAAGTCACATCAGCTCTATGCTTATACAAAAATTAAGAATACAAAAATAATAACATTGTACTTACTGTGAAACATGAAGAAGGCACAGTTATGTTTTGGGCTGCGCTGCTGTATCTCTGCAGGGTACAATGAAATCTCAAGAATATCAAGGCATTCTGGAGCCTAATTTGCTGCTCAGTGTTAGAAAGAGTATTCTAAGTCACAGGACATGGGTCCTTCAAGAAGATAATAACCCAAAGCACTCAGCTAAAAACAACCAAGAATGGTTAAGAGCAAATCATTTGACTATTATGAAATGACTTTTGTGAGCCCTGATCAAAATCCACTTGAAGATCAGTTGAAGGAGCAGTCTGGAGAAGGTATAATTCACCACTGAAGCAGTTTTGCTTATGAGGAGTGGTCCAAATACCTGTGGACAAATGCAGATGTCTCATTGTTTGTTTGCAGTGATTGCCTCAAAAGGTTGTGCAACAAAATATTAAGTTTAGAGATGGGCGAAATTCTCAAAAATTCGGTTCGCCGACTTCGCCGAATTTTCCGACAAAATTAGTTTCGTCCCGAATTACTTCGGGACGAATTGCGTTAAAAAACAGCTATTTCCTGGCTGCACAGAGCCTGTAGGGTTCTGTAGAATATTGTGCCATGCTTAAATATGCAGAGGAAGCTTGGTTTGGTCTTCATACAATGCTGTGTTTTAGTATGACACACACATGACTGCCGCCGCTATTAGAATCGCTTCATCCTTCAATTCCCTGGGCACTTACGGGGCAAAACTGACCAAAAAACTGAAGTGGGAATGCAGCCTGATAAAGTCATGGCAGCGCCAGCTGGAAAAAAACAAAGCTGAGGGCTAAGATCCTACCATAGTGTCAAAGAACACAGAAGTAGGTTACCGGAGCCACCACAGATCACAGCACAGTAAGAAGACATCACAGCAGGAGTTACCCTGCGAGGCCACAGCATCTGGGGTCATCTACCGGCCATGTGTTGACCACACACTAGGTCATACACTTTCTCCCAGATGACATCTGACAACCCCAGCCAAGAGTCGGTGGGTTTGTCACACACAACCCCTTTGTCCTGTTTGCTTCCCACAGCCAGAGAACTACTATGTGCTGTGGCCTCTGAGCCACTATACAGTGGACAAAATATTTGAGGACAGTGGGCAGCAAAGAGGTGGGGAAGACATCCGCTGCTTCTTGCAGAAGCGGGAAAATAGTGATGAGGAGAGTTGCAATGGGGGGTTATGTTGTGAGTGGTCAGGCTTTGTACAGCGACACTGTTGAGGTGGACAGCGGTGACAGGCAAACACTAATCGATGTAGCCGATCGCACTTGGGAGCCAGGTGAAGCAAGCAAGGCTGGGACAAGGTAAGGTGTCCTAGTTAAACAAGGCATAAAGTGCCCACCAAACGGAAAAATTCAGCACTCTCCATGCCTCCTTGTGCCCCCTTTTCTTCCTGGGATGAAGTGGTGCCCTACGCGGTCGCCTACCCTCGACTACCCATTGTCCCAGACATGGAAGCATTTCGTTTTTTCTACATTAAGTTTAAGGAGACGGGAGGAGAAGAAGGAGGATATGGACGATAGACAATCTGGAATCTTGGACAGTAGAGAGTTAATGTCTGGGCCGGAGATGTAAAGTTGGGTGTCATCAGCATACTGGTGGTTTTGAAAGCC
Organism: Phyllomedusa bahiana; assembly: GCA_025379985.1. Classification (NCBI taxonomy): domain Eukaryota; kingdom Metazoa; phylum Chordata; class Amphibia; order Anura; family Hylidae; genus Phyllomedusa; species Phyllomedusa bahiana. Next base: position 19,735 of record JAODAL010038197.1, read on the forward strand.
ATGTGATGCTATCTGCTGACCCAGACCAACAGTGTACAAGTGCTTCATCGCTATCATTGGGAGAAGAGAGCGGCAGCTTGCATGTCAGGCAGTGGCGCAGAACGTAAGTCGGTAGTGTGGCCGGGAGTCAACAGGGTGGCAGCAGTGCGAGGTTGGGAGTCAAACGGCCAAGATTTAGACCACCCACTTTGCAGGTCCCAGAAAGTAGCGGTACAGGGGCTCACCGGGTCAGCGGCGGTAACAGTCAGTGCGGAGCTTGGTGGTAAAATCACCTACTCGGCGGTGTGCCAGTTTTTTGACGAGACACCAGAGGAGGTTTGAACATAACTATATGTAGAATCTGTGGGCAGAAAGTAAAGCGTGACCAGGGACCTAACGTTGGAACCACGGCCCTGCATCAACATCATGCAGTGTCACCATACGTGTTTCAGATGTGGTGGTCCATCCTGTCCCAACAGCAGCAGCACCCATGTGGCACGCCTCCCATTATCAGGCAGTCAAGGCTTCACCACTCTCTGCCGAAGACAACTCCCTATCTATTACATCATCTACCGGTCCAAATACTCCTGCTCCTCGGCACTCATGGTGCCAGCAGTCGTTCACCAAGACGATTGCCAAGAGACAGCAGTATGTGTCTAGCCATCCCTAATTGTAGAAGCTGACCATGCTCCACCCAAGATGGCGGTACTGCAGTACCTTATTTTTCAAGTGGTGGACTCTGCACCACTCAAAGAACTGGCCAGGAAACTTGGCATTCACTTCTGCCATTGTAACCACATGGGTAGTGGCTTCTCTGGACCACCGCAAGCGGTGGTAGCGGCCACGCCAGGGAGCAGGGTCTAAGTAGCTCCCGGTTTTCACCAGAGCCCGCCGCAAGGCAGGATGGACTTTCTGTGGCGGGAGTCCTACCAGGTCGCGACCCCTGGCGTGACTAGCTTGCGGTGGCAGGCGAGGCACAGCGAGGTACCGAATCATAAGACGAAACTCGTAGTCAAAGGTCAGGCCAACAGGTCAGGGCAGGCGGCGGAGATTTGAGGTCAGGTAACGTAGCAGAATGGTCGGGTACACGGGCAGACAGGAACTGATTAACCGGGGAAAATTTATGAACAGGAATAAATATATTAACAGGAGGAAATTATTGAACAGGGGGAAATTGATGAACAGGAATAAATATATTAACAGGGGGAAACTTATGAACAGGGAAAGGCCATTAACGAGTTTTGATGATCCAAGTGGACAGGAGTATTCCCCTAGGTGAACGAAGTCATACATGGGAGGAAATGCTCAATCTGGTTGTTCAAGTGTTACATCCAGCTGCATGACATTCTAAAAAGGGCCAGGAAACTTTTCAGGTACTTCAGCCGTTCTTATACCGCCAAGCTCACCCTCCTTAAGCTGTAGTGGCAGACCGGCCTCCCCAACATAGGCTGATATGTGAAATTTTCAAACGGTGGAATTCCAGCCTCCATATGTTGGAACGACTCTATGAACAGAGAAAGGCTATTAATGGTTTATTGATGATCCAAGCTCATGCGTGACACCTGCCGTTTGCTCAGGCCCTTTCATGTGGACACGTTATTTGTCAGTCACTAGGACTACGGGATGAATTACGTCATTCCACTGCTTCATGTTGTCACGGACAGCGGTAGTGGATCCACTGGACCACCGCAAGCGATGGCAATAGCCAGGGAGCAGGGTCTAAGTAGGTCCCGGTTTTCACCAGAGCCCGCTGCAAAGTGAAATGGAATTGCTAGTGCGGGAGTCTACCAGGTCGCTAACCCTGACGTGACTTGCTTGCGGTGGCAGCCAAAGTGTAGCATGGTACAAAATCGTAAGGCAAACTCGGATTGGTGGACAGGCGGTAAGTTCAGGACAGGCGGCAATGGTTCATGGTCAAGGGACGAAGGCAAGAGGTACGGTACACGGATATGACAAACGAGGCTGAAGGAAACGCTTTCTCTATAGGCTCTAAAGATTATTATTAGTATTATTTATTTTATAGTGATTGGAGGTGGTTGTGTGAGAAGCCTTTTCCATTACAAATGCAGCTAAAGAATTTCCACAGCTTTCAAAATCTGGACACCTAGATAATAGTTCAGCAAACTTTTCCTTTATCCCCTGTGTTATCTGTTCATGAACAAATTAACGTTTATCAACTTGCTTTCTTAAACTACTTGAAATCTTTGTGGATGTAATTTGTTCCACCGGTAACAGGGGAGGGCCTCAAGAAGGACTCGTGTTTTTAGTTTCTGTAAGTTGGACATACGATTCACATTCTTCATACTGAAGAAGTTCATACAAAGCCAGTTTTGCAGCATTTGCTTTTGCTTCTTTTTTGTTCTGCTCCATTCCAGTTTTGTACTGAATTCAATCAACAATGCCACAGAATGCTAAATAAGCACCTACAACATTCCCTGTAGTTATGGTCTCCTTCAGTTAAAGTTCTATACGCTGCATTTGAACAAACTGGTGTAAAGCAGAAACTGGATTCAAACCACCACATTTATTCTTCATGAGTGTTTCATCGTCACTGCTGTTCTCCTCAATGGTCTTGGTATGCAGAGGCAGACCACTCGCCAAAAAACCTCCCATGCCACTCTCCACATCAATAGTGCAAGAAGCAGGGGATGTCTGCCCCATCTCTTCGTTGCCAAGTAGTTGCTGACTGTCCTCAAATTGTTCGTCCTCGCTGTATAGTGGCGCTGAGTCCAGACCACATACTAGTTTTCTGGCTGAGGAACCCGAATAGGACAGAGGCGGGTTGAGGACAGGTGAGGGCTGCTGATCTGTTCCCGGGCCATGCCAACTAAGAGTTGTATCTGACGAACCCACTGACTGTTGGCTAAGGTTGTCAGATGTCATCTGGGATGAAGTTGATGACCTACTCAACCAATCAAGAACCCTTGGGTTGCTGATCAACACACAGCCTCTACATGACACCAGCAGTTCTGGCCTCACCGAGTGACTAGTGTTGAGCGATTACGTTGGCCATCGACATGGGTCGATGGTCGATAGTCGACCATCATCGACAAGATCTTCGATGGTCGCTGATAGATAATGACCGATGACCATTAAAGTCTATGGGAGAGCAACAACACCTTCATTCTTACACCCAAACAGGGCTGGAGAAGCTGGAATTAACATCCACAACAGTCAAATGGATATGTGCTACATCTTAGGCAACACACTTAGGTTATAAAAGCCACAGAAAAAAAATCACAGACCATTCATTCTCCCTGTCTTGCACCACAACATGAGCCTTAAACCTGCATGACCCACAAATTAAAAAGTGCCAGAAGGCAGTATGATTTGAACCATCATTTTACTTGAGCTGGACATTGAATATCCCTGTCCTGGAACGCAGCATGAGCCCAAACCTGCATGACCCCCAGATTTAAAAAGTGCCGGAAAAAGGAGTTTATGAACCACCATTTTAGTTTCACTGGACATTGACTATAACTGTCCTGGGCCAAAGCATGAGCCCCAAACCTGCATGACCCCAGATTAAAAAGTGCCGGAAAAAGGAGACTTTCAACCACCATTTTAGTTTCACTGGACATTGACTATACCTGTCCTGGGCCACAGCATGAGCCCCAAACCTGCATGACCACAGATTAAAAAGTGCCAGAAAAAGGAGTCTTTCAACCACCATTTTAGTTTCACTGGACATTGACTATACCTGTCCTGGGCCACAGCATGAGCCCCAAACCTGCATGACCCCAGATTAAAAAGTGCCGGAAAAAGGAGTCTTTCAACCACCATTTTAGTTGAACTGGACATTGACTATACCTGTTCTGTACCACAGTATGACCATTAAACCTGTCTGACCCACAGATTAAAAAGTGCAAGAAAAAGGAGTCTTTCAACCACCATTTTAGTTGAACTGGACATTAACTATACCTGTCCTGGACCGCAGTATGACCATTAAACCTGTCTGACCCTCAAATTAAAAAGTGCCGGGAAAAGGAGTCTTTGAACCACCATTTTAGTTGAACTGGACATTGACTATACCTGTCCTGGACCGCAGTATGACCATTAAACCTGTCTGACCCCCAAATTAAAAAGTGCCGGGAAAAGGAGTCTTTGAACCACCATTTTAGTTTCACTGGACATTGACTATACCTGTCCTGGGCCACAGCATGAGCCCCAAACCTGCATGACCCCAGATTAAAAAGTGCCGGAAAAAGGAGTCTTTCAACCACCATTTTAGTTTCACTGGACATTTACTATACCTGTCCTGGGCCACAGCATGAGCCCCAAACCTGCATGACCCCAGATTAAAAAGTGCCGGAAAAAGGAGTCTTTCAACCACCATTTTAGTTTCACTGGACATATACTGTCCCTGTCCTGGGTAGCGCTTGCCCCTCCGTATGAGTGCGGACCAATTGAGCTTCACTTAGAAATACTGGTGGGTAACGTTCCTGTTCCACCCAGGTGCCCTTTTTCTTGGCATTCTTTTTCTCATTTTACTCAACGTGCTGGAGGAAATTGTCTCTGTACTTTATTCTCTGTCCGTACTCCATACTCCATGTCCTCTGAATAACCTACATCTGGTCAATTTTTCCTGTACCTCCCTTGTACAATTCAGAGGAATTTTTTTACCAGCTATTTTGTACATGCAAGATTTTTAGTAGTTTAATTCTAGAAAACAATTTTTAAAATAGGATGGAATCCCACCATGTCTTTGTTTCTCTTTTTTAATTGAATAATGGGTTGTCTCAATAAAGGATTGCTACTATGTTAAAGATTTTGCAAAAACAAGTCATTTTGCAATATGTGTCCATTAACATGTCCTACCTTTCCTTTCTGACAGCACCATCACCCTTGAGCCACTTTTTGGCAATTGTGAAGAACAAATTCTTTTTAGAAGCAACATTTTTTTTATAATGGACTTGTAGTATAGCTGCATTTCAAAGCAAAATCCCCCCAAAAAAATTCAAAGCATGCCCCTTTGAGCCACTTTGGAAAATTGTGAAGAACAAATGTCTGTTAGAAATAACATTTTTTTATAATAGGACTGTAGTATAGCTTCATGTCACAGCAAAATCCCCCCAAAAAATTTCCCAAAGCAAGACCCTTGAGCCACTTTGGAAAATTGTGAAGAACAAATGTCTGTTAGAACAACATTTTTTTATAATGGGACCTGTAGTATAGCTGCATGTCACGCAAAATGCCCCCAAAAATTCAAAGCATGACCCTTGAGCCACTTTGGACAATTGTAAATGAACAAATGTCTGTTAGAAACAACATTTTTTTATAATAGGAACCTGTAGTATTGCTGCATTTCAAAGCAGCATGACCAAAAAATTTTAAAAATTACTTCTCAGCACTGTTAAAAATTGTGAAGGAGAAATGCCACTTAGAAGCACATTTCTGTTCCAAAGGACCATGATTATTGCTGTATCTCACAGCAACATGACCCCAAAAAATTATAAATATGACTTCTCAGCCACTATTAAAAATTGTGAGGTAGAAATCCCACTTAGAAGCCACATTTCGTTCCAAAGGACCTTTAATTATAGCTGTATCTCACAGCAACATGACCTCAAAAACCATTGACAATGCGAAAACTTCTAAAGTAAAGTGAGTAAATGGAATAGGGTGTTGTCATGAAACCTTGCTGTCTTTTACAGCCCTCCTCACAGCAAAACCAGCAAAAATGAACTGTTGGGAAAAGAGAATAAAAATTGCAGTAAGAAATGATCATTTTAAAAAAAAGTTTTCAAGAGGACCCTTGCTGTTTGAAGAGGAATGTGAAGTAGACCGGCAACTAATCGGTGACCTCGGCAATTGGGGCCACAACATCATCAGAGATCCATGCCTGATTCATCTTGATGAAGTCAAACGATCCCCCATTATTGTGAAAGGGCCCGGGTGCGTTTGTCTGTAAAGACTCCTCCAGCTGTGCTGAAGGGCGCTCCCGAAAATGACGCTGGCTGCTGGGCAGGACAACCCCCTCTATGGCGTGGGGAGCAAGCTCGGGCCATTCGTCCATTTTGGATACCCAGAAGTCTATTGGGTCCGGAAAAACATACAAAAACTCGTGTTGAGACACAGATAGTCTTGCACCATGATCTTAAGCTGGTCTATGTGTGTTGGATGTGTGCCCTGGATTGCATGCGTTTGTGAGGTGGGAAATAAAGATTGCCAGAGGTCACCCATTAGGCTTATGCGAGCTTGCCTGCTGCTGCTGCTGCCGCTAGGGCTACTTGGCACTCTACTGCTGTCACGTCGCAGATTTGTTCCACCGTGACATTTGGGGAACGTGAAAGCAGACGCAACAGATGTCTCCCCGTTGATCAATCAGCAGGTCTCCATTTCCTGCATTTTACTCTCTATTTGGGTGGGTGGAAGGAAAGTGCTGAGTTTAGTTTTGTACCGGGGATCCAGGAGGGTGGCCACCCAGTAACTGTTGTTCATTTTGATGGCCTTAATGCGAGGATCATGTTGGAGGAAATGGAGCATCCAAGCACTCATGTGAGAGATGGAGCCTTTTATTTTTCCCCAAGCCTGGGTCGAGGGCACTAGCAAACTGATCTTCCTCATCTTCCTCCTCCGCCCAAATTCGCGCCCAAACCCCTTTCCAAGGCAGGGACGTCGGTAAAGTCGATGTCTAGGAATACCTCCTCCCCTCCTCCTCCGCTTCCTCCGTCAAAGCTTTAACACAGCCCTGACTTGCCTGAGATGATGCACCCCCGAAGCTGATGCGCCACCTTGCACTAGCCCCGGACCCGACCCACACCTAATGAAGACCGATGAAATTGTGAAACTGTCGGGGCCCGTGGATTTGATGGAGAGAAAGACTCCGTGTCCCCATCTGTGTCCGTCTCCCCCTCCGTCGCTGGGGGGCCTGTTGCTTCAGAGTGTCCCAACAATCGTTCCAGAACTAAGATCACCACAATGCTCATGCTGACAAGGGCATTGTCCACACTGACCTTTTTGGTGGCTTCTTCAAAACTGGCAAGGATGGTGCAGAGCTCTTTCACCTGCCTCCACTCTCGGTGGGACAACACCCCTAGGTACGCACCGCTGCTTGTCAGGCCATGTTTCACTTCGTACTGCGTAATGGCATTGCGCTGCTGCCACAATCGCTGGAGCATGTGGAGGGTGGAATTCCAGAGTGTTGCCACGTCAACAATGAGACGGTTGATGGGGAGGCCGAGCTGACGCTGCAATGCAGCCAGGCGGGACGAAGAAGGGTGCGAACGGCGGAAATGCGAACTTAGACTTCGAGCCTTCCTCAGCAGGCAGTCCAGACCCGGGTAGCTCTTTAGAAATTTCTGGACGACAAGTTTCATGACATGTGCCAGGCAAGGATGTGCTCCAGCCTACCGATCTTAAGGGCGGCCAGCAGATTTCGCCCGTTATCGCACACCACCTTGCCTGGCACAAGGTTCTTGTCACCCATCCAGCGCCCTGTCTCGTTGCGGAGAGCCGTCCACAGCTCCTGACCTGTGTGTGGATGGTCTCCAAGACAGATTAATTTCAACACGGCCTGGTTTCTCTGGGCACGTGATGCCACCAGAGGACCTTGGGGGGAAAAACCCTGCACCATCCCTGCAGTTTTGAAGAGTGTGCGCGGAGCCTGAGAGCCACCGTCACCCCCAGTGAGCTGTCACAGAGATATAGCGGCCTTGGCCGTGCGTACTAGTCCATGTGTCGGTGGTCAGATGGACTTCTCCGGCCACAGATGCAGACAACGCGCTTGAAATTTTAGATGACACGTGGCTGGCCAGGGCAGGGATGGCTTTTCTGGTAAAGAAATGCCTGCTCGGCATCTGGTATTGGGGGCAGGCAAGGGCCATGACGTGGCGGAACCCATCTGTGTCCACCAGACGGAAAGGCAACATTTCCAAGGCCAAAAGCCTGGCAATGCCGACATTCAGGCTTTTGGCTTTGGGATGGTTTGGTCTAAAGTGTTTCTTCTGCTCCAAAAACTGGAAGACAGAAGGCTGGCTGCTAGACTGGCCGCTGTACGGCGTGCAGGTCGTTAAACTGGCGGAAGGAGAAGGGGTAGGATGGGTCTCTGGTGGTGCTGGTGGTACTCGGGCGACGGTGGAGGCCCGGCGTCGGTCTGGCCTTTTTTGGCCAAGTGTTGCCTCCATTTCAACTCATGCATTCGCTGCATGTGACTAGACATGTTGGTGGTGGTTAACCACCTAAGGTTCTTGCCTCTACTTATGCGTTTACGGCAAAGGCGGCATATGACATCGCTGGGTGAATCAGAGGCTTGCTCAAAGAAGGCCCAGGCTTGAGAGGTCCTGGACCTTTTTGACGGCGATAAGCGAGGAGCGGGGTTTGCGCTGACCGTGGCTGGCGGAATCATATCAGTGGACTTCTGCGACCGCCCTCTCCCTTTTTGAGGCGGAACCCGAACTGACACTACCCCATCGCCTCCTCCTCGTCCAGTGATGAAGCGCTCGCAAGCAAATTCTGCTGAAAAGACCACGTTGGATCCGCGTGTCGTTATCATCATCATCAACACAGGTGACTTTGTCGTGCTGACATTCTGCATCCAGGAGCTGCGGGCTACTAGCAAGAGGGACTGCAAGGCGTTGCCGACCGCCCGGGATTTTTGCCGATTGACCGGCTTCCTTCTCCTCCTCTGATGGCATCAGTAACTGGGCGTCAGAGCAGAGAAAATCATCCTATTTGGCCTCTTGATCTTTTAACATGCCTTTTGACCCCAACCGCATTTTGTCATCAAACAGGTCTTCAGAAAATGGATTATCCACAGTGGTGGGTACCCAGTTGACATTTGGCTGCTTCATGTTGGACGGATGCTGATGATGCTGATGACGACATTTGTGGCCGTGACTGGGAGGACGAGGAGGTAAGACTGCTGGATGCAGGTTGCATTAACCACTGAAGGACAGATTGGCGACGCTGTTCGTTACTGAGAATCACAGGGCCCTGACCCAGCGATGACAGGCCTGACGGTCCTGCAACTGACGATCCGCTGGCATGCGTGTTGTCGCCAGCACTGGAAAGAGCACCTTCTCCTGTACCTCTACCTCCATGTCCTACCCCCTCTTTGCTCTCTTACCACCTGAATTTCGCTTCATGTTCAGAAATATAAAAATTTGACAAGGTATGGAAGAGTTTTGGAAAGTCTCTTATTAAAAGACGGCAAATCACAGCTATTCTCAAATTCCTCAAATCAAAACAAAATTGCTGGATTCAAATTTAACTGCAAAGTAGATCTATCAACAAAGCTTGACTGACCAAAAGTGAAAAAAACACCTGTATGAAATGTGTACGGATATTAAAATGTATTTTTGGCACCTTTCAATTCACCTGTGGTGACTACAAAAGTGCTTTATTCACATTTAAGTTCAAGGTGCCTCAATGAACAAAGCTGTAGTGCGGCCAATGTGTTAATATACTGTTTGCTGTAATGTTTTAGGATAAGTAAAGGTTAGTTTTGGGCTACAGTGCTTGGCACTCTGTGGGACGTACTAAATGGGCTGGGTGGCTATTGTTATGGGCTGGTGCGACTTGGTTCATGGGGGTGTGCGCCTTTGGGATTTTTTATAGGTGGCGGTTCTGGGTGGGCGTAGGGGGGTGGGGGGGGGGTGGGGGGGGGTGGGGGGGGAGGGGGTTGTTGGGGGGTGGGCCTGGTGGGGTTTATTTTTTTTTTTTTTTTTTTATTTTTTTTTTTTTTGGTTTTATCTTTTTTTTTTCTTTTTTTTTTTTATTTTTTCATTTTTTTTTTTTTTTTAGCGATAATAAAAGGTATTTTTTGGCATTTTTCAATTCACTGTGGTGACTACAAAATTGCTGTATTCAAATTTAACTGCAAAGTAGATCTATCGAACAAAAGCTGGCCTGTGCCAAAGTGAAAAAACACATATCTGAACATGTAATTTGGATAATAAAAGGTTATTTTGGCACTTTCATTTCACTGTGGTGACTCAAAATTGCTGTAATTCAAATTTAAGTGGCAAGGAACCCTCAATGAACAAAGCTGTAGTGCTGCCAAAAGTGATAAAAAACTAGCTATCTCTAATGTATTCGGGATAATGAAAAAGTATTTTTGGCACCTTTCAAATTCACCTATGGTGACTACAATATTTGCTGTGTTCTACATTTAAGTGCAAGGTGCCTAATTTAAACAAGGCTGGTAGGTAGGTGCGGCAGAAGTGGAAAACAACACGTATATATAATGTATTGGTATAATAACCTGGTTTTTTTGGCACCCCCTATCAACCTGTGCTGACTACATAATTGCTGGATTCTACTTTAACTGCATGGTGGATATATCTACAAAGCTGGAATGGGCAATAATTAAAAAGAACTCCTTTTGTAATGGATACTGATATTAAAATGTGGAGTTTTGCACTAACAAAGAGTACTGCAGTTACTAGAAAAGATGTGTATCCTAATACAAGTCAGGGCTGCCCAATATCCAGGAAATATTTCAATGTAAAACTGTTAATAATAATGCTATTGCTGTGCAATGGTCTACATAAGTCTTGGTGAACTTTATCCAGTATTCTTTATAGTGCTTGTCTGTGTTAGCCGCGGCTCCACCCTCCCCCGCTCCCCTCCCTGACCTTTACAGCGGTAGATGCTCCTTTTAAAATTCTTACTAACTACCATAATATTCTTCCAATCTCTGATTAACTAAGTTGTAGAGGGATCACAGCTACAGTAGAACTTTCTTCTGTGAAGAAATTGAATAATTTCGCTGAGGCTGTTTGGACAGAGCCAGAGCGCAGTCCTCCTGCTATGAGGCCGCTGAGAGACATGATCTGATGAACAGGAAGGGTGTTCTATGTAAAACGAGGTCATGTGATTTTTCCAGCCACCATACACATCCATACACATCCCAGTCATGACGTCGCACACACATCTCACCTGCTCTATTCTGTAAGCTGATTTGTGGCCGCCAAAAAGACAGGAAGCGCCGAAAATGGCGCATATTAATAGATGTGCACAGATTTTAACCTAAATTATCGCATGATCTATAAAATTTCGATCAAATAAAAACTGTGCCGATTTCAACTTTGTCGATAATAATCACTCAACACTATGAGGACCCTGCGGCGACGTCCCATTTACTGTGCTGTACCTGGGCTGCTCCAGGGGACGTTTGTGCCACTGCCACTCGCATGTGAAGAGCCATGCCACTCTCTGTCATGAGCTTCTGTTTGTTCAAAAATTTACGACTCTGTATAATGAAGATATCTGTAAGGTATATAATAAATACACACTCTGTATTTGACTCTAAATGAACCCACTAACAGGCTTGGGTAACCCTTGGACTGTACATTTCACTCAACAAATGGCTGGAAAAATTTACTTTGTTTGCTGTATAAAAACACCGTGTATTTACTGATTAAAAAGCACAACAGGCTTAATTAACCCTTGGATATAAATTGCGCTACAGAAATCACCAGGAAAAAATTAACTATGTGCCGTGTAAAACGCTGTTTTTTTTACTGACTACAAAAGCAGAAACACGCTTAATTAAGCTTTGGATATAAATTATGCTACAGAAATCACCAGGAAAAAATTTCATCTTTGGCGTGAAAAAACCATTGATTTTACAGACTAAAATAGCACAAAACACGCTTAATTTAAACCCTTGGATATTAATGCGCAAAAGAAATGAGCAGAAAAAAAATTAACTCCTATTTGGCGTGTAAAAAGCCATGTATTTTACTGACTACAAAAGGCAGAAACATGATTATTAACCATTGGTAAATTTTTTGTACAGGAATTCCTAGGAAAAATGTCATTCTTTGGCATGTAAAACAAAACCTTTTATTTTACTGACTACCAATAGTATCTAAACTCGCTTAATTAACCTTGGGATTTAATTGCACAAAAGAAATGAGCAGCAAAAAAATGAACTCGTATGTGGCGTGTTTAAAACGCCGTGTATTTTATTTTATTTGATTACAAAAGCAGAAACACGCTAATATAACCTTTGGATATAAATTGCTACAGGAATCACCAGGAAAAATTTCATCTTTGGCGTTGAAAAAAACTCAGTTTATTTTATGACTCAATAGCACAACCATGCTTAATTAAACCCTTGGATATTAATTGCACGAAAGAAACGAGCAGCAAAAAGTTAACTGGTATGTGGATTGTAAAAACGCTGTTTCTTTTGCTGAATACAACAGCAAAAAACAGGCTTAGACAACCCTTGGATATTCAATGTGCTCCAGAACTGACCAGATAGCATTAAAATGTATATTGCTAGTCTGAATTGGAAGCCACTGGACTTTAAAACATTACCCCACAAAAACAAAATTAGAAAGGGAGAGGAGCAGTCTCCGAGGACAAAGTGTGACACCTCCAAAAATCCTCTGTATATAAAAGTTTTTCTTTTGTGTGAGAATCTCAGTAGAGCTACTGCAGCAGTACAATCACGGCACAGAGAAGGAGTGTGAAGCTGCAAGCGTCGGTCAGGATTTTATAGTGCAAAGGTGACGTCACGGATCCCGCCGGTCTCGATTGTTCATTCTCTGCACCTTCATTGAGGGAAGTTCCTTTCTTCCTCCCAGAGTTCTTTGCCCATGTAACGCCATGTGCTTGCGGCCATTTTATCAATTAAAAAATGCTTCGTTCCCGCGAATTACCCCAAATTACCAAAACTTCGACTTCGTTCAGAACCAAAGTTTTCCTGAAATTCTAAACGAAGTCCACTTCGTTAGAATCAATTTGCCCATCTCTAATTAAGTTAATGGTACCATCCTTTTTGTCCTGCCTAGCCCTGTTTTATGTGGAAGAAGTTGAAATTTTGGGTGGCATAGTTTGAGTTTACCTATAAATTACTGCAGAATTTTTTTCAATTTTTTTCCCAAACTTTTTGTGTTTTTAAATATTTCTTTTACACCATCTACATTTCAGACTACATAACCGGTTAGATTAATTCTACAGGTTATTATGGTTGTGTGAATACCTAATAAGTATAGGTTTTATGTGTCTTTGTGTGTTTGTGCGTAATGTAGGCTCAATTATTTTTTATTAAATATTTATTTTTATTTTATTATTTATTTTTTCTACACTTTTTTTTATGTTTTTTACCTTTAATAATTTCACAAAGGGGTAACTATTTTACATATTTTTTACACTTGGTAATCTATTGGCGTATTAATTTATAACAGAAGGAGGTGGCCGTACATACTAAAGTGACAAGTGCACAGTACAGTGAGGCACAAGCAGATGTGTCTCAAAATCTTGCTTAGAAAAACCAGAGGTTCTTCACGCTGGTTGAGAGGGGCTACAAGTGAAGCGCTGATAGAGAGAATAACTAAAAAGTGCTCAACATAAAGTTGAGAATATACATTTATTAAAGTAATAAGTACTCATCCCATGTAGTGCCTACTAGATCTTTCAGGATTGCATCTGAATCTTTTAAATGGCTTGGTAACCGTTCCACTAGGGGTTGGAATTGTATATCCAAAAAATGTGATAGGTTTGAAAGAATGGAATTTATGCCGGATATTATTGGGCGACCAGGTGGATTTATTTGGTTTTTATGGATTTTTGGCAGATGATAAAAAAAGGGTATGGTGTAATTATCTGCTGTTAAAAATAATTTTTCATCTTTAGAGATAATATTTCTCTCAAAATTATCTTTAATAAAATCATTATATATTGTTTTAAGGGACTCATGTACATCTGGATTGACTTCACTATAATAAAAAGTGTAATTTAAAATTTTTAAAGCTTCTGTATTATATGCCTGATAATCCTGGATGACTACCGCACCTCCTTTATCCGCATTTCTGATTACAATAGCAGTATTTTTTGATAGTTTGTCAAGAGTTTTAGCTTCTTTAGCGGATAGATTTGGTTTTGGGGGTAATTTTCTCTGGATTTTTCTCAGATCAGTGGTTACAAGTTCTGAAAAAACTGGTATAAAAGTCCCTTGAGATGAAATGGGGTAAAATTTTGACTTTGGTTTAACTGGGGGTCCCAGACGACCTGGGGTGGTTACTGAATCGAGGGGCAGTGTTGGGGTATCTTTTTTGGTTTTTTTACAATTAAAGTGTAAGTTTCCTTATGAAAGCTTGGATATCTTGGAACACAGTAAAATCATTAATTTTGTTGTCAGGGCTAAAACCTAAGCCCTTTCTTAAAAGGGCTTCTTCCATAGGGGTAAGAACATATTTAGAGAGGTTAAAACATTTTTCCTGTTTTTTTCTGTGTAGATAAATAAGCTTTTTTTTAGAGCTTTCTTTTTTTGTTTAATCAGGGAGAAGTATCTGGTTTTGTGTATTTTTCTGCTCTGGCAACCTCTTTGTCCTCTGCTTTTAATTTTCTTTTTCTGTCTGAAAGGGGTGGTTGAATTTGTACATTTGGAGTGAGTGGTAGAAAGTTTTTTTCTACTGTGTTGAATACATTCAATTGGTGGTTCAATCCTAAAAAAGAATCACTTATTTCAGGCTGAGCACAGGGGATCGACGTCTCAGACTCCATGGTTTGTGGGTCTGGTTGAGTAAGATCAATAATTTGATTATGAATTAATTTAGAGTTCGTTATTGTTAAACTAGGTAAACAAGTGGTGGGAGAAGTAGTGGAGGTAAGAGGTATGGGTTCCTCTGGGTTAGACATGTTAGTGTTAAAAGGGGGGTTCGGTGGGAATTGGGTGGACGATATTTGGAGCAATAGCGTTGGGGTATTCTGCAAAGTGGATGGAAAGGCATTATTGATTCATTAAAAGAGTCATAAAATGAAATATCCTGGGTAGAAGTGTTTCTGCTAGTGCTGGGGATAGGAAGTGTTTCTTTTACATTAGGATTGTGAATTATAGGGTTGGGGATTAAGTGTTTTGTGATTGGAATTTATGTGTTGGTTCTTCTAACCACAGTGTTATTTTCAAATTCGAGTTGTGAAAAAATCGGGGACTTGGTTTATTATTATTTCTATTTGTATAGTTATTACTGTTAATGCGGGGCTGAGAGATATTTGGTCTAAAATAAGGCCTAGGGTAATTAGAACGTGCTGCCTCATTGTATTGTTTGGGTCTATCTATTGGTGTAATAGGTTCCTGTGCTTCAGTTAATTGCTCACTGTTAACTACATTATGATTCCTAGTATTCTGCGGATTAGCTTTGCTTATTCGGTCACGGGTGAGTTTGTGTAATTTTTTGTTTATAGTGTCCAATTCGTTTCTTTTCAGATTATTAACAATCCTTTGTTCAAAGTTATTGTAATCAGGATGAGGTGAATAGGTAGAAAAAGTTTTTAACAATGTTTCAATTTCCTTTGTTAAAATAATACAATTTTCTTTACGTTTCTTCACTAACCTCCACTACTTCTCCCACCACTTGTTTACCTAGTTTAACAATAACGAACTCTAAATTAATTCAGAATCAAATTATTGATCTTACTCAACCAGACCCACAAACCATGGAGTCTGAGACATTGATCCCCTGTGCTCAGCCTGAAAAAAGTGATTCTTTTTTAGGATTGAACCGCCAATTGAATGTATTCAACACAGTAGAAAAAAACTTTCTACCACTCACTCCAAATGTACAAATTCAACCACCCCTTTCAGACAGAAAAAGAAAATTAAAAACAGAAGACAGAGAGGTTGCCAGAGCAGAAAAATACACAAAAACAGATTCTTCTCCCTGATCAAACAAAAAAAAAAAGCTCTAAAAAAAGCTTATTTATCTACACAGAAAAAACAGGAAAAAATGTTTAAACTCTCAAAATATGTTCTTACCCCAATGGAAGAAGCCCTTTTAAGAAAGGGTTTAGGTTTTAGCCCTGATAATAAAATCAATGATTTTACTGTGTTCCAAGATATCCAAGCTTTCATAAGGAAACTTACACTCAAAAGATTTTTTAATTGTAAAAAAAAACAAAAAAGATACCCCAACACTGCCCCACGAATCAGTAACCACCCGAGGTCGTCTGGGACCCCCAGTTAAACCAAAGTCAAAATTTTACCCTATTTCGTCTCAAGGGAATTTTATACCAGTTTTTTCAGAACTTGTAACTACTGATCTGAGAAAAATCCAGAGAAAATTACCCCCAAAACCAAATCTATCCGCTAAAGAAGCTAAAACTCTTGACAAACTATCAAAAAATACCGCCATTGTAATCAGAAATGCGGATAAAGGAGGTGCGGTAGTCATCCAGGACTATCAGGCATATAATACAGAAGCTCTAAAAATTTTAAATGACACTTTTTATTATAGTGAAGTCAATCCAGATGTACATGAGTCCCTTAAAACAACATACAATAATTTTATTAAAGACAATTTTGAGAGAAACATCATATCTAAAGATGAAAAATTATTTTTAACAGTGGATAATTATACCATACCCTTCTACCATTTGCCGAAAATTCACAAAAACCAAATAAATCCACCAGGACGCCCAATAATTTCCGGCATAAATTCCATTCTATCAAACCTATCACAGTTCTTGGATATACAATTCCAACCCCTAGTGGAATGCTTACCTAGCCATCTGAAAGATTCAGATGCAATCCTGAAAGATCTAGTATGGACTACATGGGATGAGTACTTATTACTTTAATAAATGTATATTCTCAACTTTATGTTGAGCACTTTTTAGTTATTCTCTCTATCAGCGCGTCACTTGTAGCCCCTCTCAACCAGCGTGAAGAACCTCTGGTTTTTCTAAGCAAGATTTTGTGTATTCTCCCTCGGAGTCCCTCGTGGCATCGTGGCGGGAGGAGGCAGGAGCAGCTGTAATCATCTGTATTCTGGTGGATCAAAGGATGCGATTATACGAGCTGAACCGTAACTTGTACAGTTCAAAAAGGTGAGCACCTGCCTTTGACCATATACCAGTTATTTTATGCCAAAAGAACCCCAGTTGCGCTTTTACTTGCAGCACGTATTCTACCCCACGGAGCGTCCTGATCCGGTTGCACCGCGAGGAAGAACATTCGCACAAGCAGATGTGGTCACGCATTCTAGAGTGCCAAATGTACAGTACAGTAAAACACAAATGGTTGAAAAATGCACAGACAGATGTGGTTGTGCATCCTAGAGTACCAAGTGCACAGTATGGTAATGCACAAACATATGTGGGCCTAAATCCTAGTGTGAAAGGTGCACAGTAAAGTGACACACAAGTGGATCAGATCATGTGTGCCAAATACACCGTTCAGTGATGCACAAGTGAATGTGGGCATGCACCCCGGAGGAAAAAGTCTACAATAAAGTGATGTACAAACGGATGTGGTCGGGCATCCCAGCATAACAATTGCACAATACGGTGATACACAAGCGGATGTGATCACGCATCCGAGAGTGCCAAGGGAACAGTACAAGGATGCACAAGCAGATATGGTTGCCAGAGTGCCAAGTTCAAGATCTATTGATGCACAATACTGTATAATGTACAATATATTGTACAGTGAAGCAGATGTGGTCATGCATCCTTGAGTGCACACAAATGAATATGGTCTTGAATCCTAGAGTGCCAAGCGTGCAATACGGAACCACACAAGTGTATGTGGCTTGGCACCCTAGAGTGCCAAGTGCACAGCACAGAAACACACAAGCGGATTTGGGTTGGCAGCTCACAGTGCCAAGTGCACAGTACAAGAATGCACAAGTGGATGAGGTCATACATCCTAGAGTGCCAGGTGCACAGTACAGTGACGTTACAAGTATAGTCTTACACCCTAACATGCCAAGGGCATTGCTTAGTAACACACAAGTGTCTGATACTAGACACCCTAGTGAGCCAAGTCTACACCTCAGTAACTCAGAGCTAGAGGCCGATACTTCCCTGTGGGTATCCCAAGGGTTTCAAACAGAATAATGGAGACTCTTAGTCACTCCAAAAGTCCAGCAACCAATGAAGTATATGCAAGTGCAAAGTCTACTTTTTTGGCTATTGCAAGGTTTTTCAGCAAACCCCACCTTCTATGACAACTCTACTTGAATTTCTTCAAGACGGATTTGATAAAACATTCTGCCTGTCCTACCAACTTGCAGGGAAAGATTAACCCCATATTGTGCTGCTGAAAGGACTAAATCTACAGCTCATGAATATCTAACTTTTTATTCTATACACAGAGCTATGTAAAGGCTTTTTGTGGGATAAACTAACATTTTAATTGGTACCACTTTGGCATTTGTATGACTTTTTGATCACTTGTTATTTCATTTTATGAGCTGTAAGATAAAGAGAAAAAGGGTGGTGTATGTATTTGCATTTAATTTTTTTATTTATTTATTTATTTATTTATTTTTTTTGCGATTATATTGTGGCTGCTGCGAGGGATAGAGAGAGATCCCCTCCCTCTGTCTTTTCCTTACCTGACGCAATTGTGACTGATCACGGCAGCTAAGTGGTAAATAAATTAGATTATCAACCAAATGTTTTTTTTCAGTAATTCAATTCAAAAAGTGAAACTCATATATAGAGTCATTACAAACAAAGTGAACTTTTTCAAGTGTTTATTCTAATTTATTGAGAAGCACCTGTACACCCATTTGTGTTAACCCCTACACAACTTGGATGTAAGCTTACGTCCAATGTCGTGAATGGGTTAACTTTGTATGAAAGTGTCATATCTTCAGTGTTGTCCCATGAAAAAATATAATACAATATTTACAAATATGTGAGGGGTGTACTCACTTTTGAGAGATACTCTATGTTTGTATGACAATCTGCACTAATTACTAGCTGCCAGCAACACACAATAACTTACAATAACTAACCTGCATTAAGGGGTTAACCACCCTAAATTAATGATAACTATGTTTATAATGGCTTTGCCCTTACATGTTATGCTCCACCATATAGACTGTTGAAAAATCATTATACGGAAAAACAGATTGCAGCAATATTTTAATGATGTAAAACATGCCATTCAATATGTTTGTCTTGCCTGATATATAAGGCTTACCTTTATCCTGTATGAGAAGGGGAACATCTCTCCTTATGGAGAGCACCAGTTAAGGTGTGTAGTGTTTTGATTGCCTTTTAGCCCACTACTAAGCATTGCATATCACAAGGCATTATGGGAAAGAGCTGGAAAGCTCACTGCGCCCTCTATAGGTTGTAACAAATCCTCAATTTACTTCCTGATTCACTGAATCTTTGAGAAGCAAAAGGGAATAATTGTCAAGCCAATATTGCTCATCTACATACGCGTTTCAGGGTTTCGCCCCTCATCAGTGTAGAGCAGAGCGATATTGGCTTGACTGGTGGGAGGCAATGAGTGGGTATGAGAAGGGGAACATCTCTCCTTATGGAGAGCACCAGTTAAGGTGTGTAGTGTTTTGATTGCCTTTTAGCCCACTACTAAGCATCCTTTATCCTGTAGTAATTCTTTATTTTATGTTTTATACATTTATTTCACAAACAAAAACAAAAAAGGGGAGATTCCTGTCATTTGTTACACCTTTTCCCAGAAAACATGTACATTGCAAAGATATGAAGTTCCATAAAGGTCTTTTAAAGATGTAATAGTACCCATTACTGCTTATAGAATTGTTTTTGACACTGCAAACCATTACTAGGAGGCCTTTTGCTCCTGAAAGAGAGGTTGCAGCACAGCCAAACAGCAGTGTGGGAAAGGTTTAAGCTAGTATTTTGAGCAGTGAACGGGTCTGCGAGTGTGTTCCCCTTAAAGTGTGTTTTTTTTAAAGTGTTGGAGATTAAGTGAGGGGGAAGTCTTGTTAATCCTCCCGCAAAAAACTTGTGTTTTTTATACCTGTGTTTTTTTTTATTGCGTACATTTTTAAAAATTTTTTGCGAATATAGTTTTACTTTTACTAACTTATTTTTGGTTTTTTAAAATTTG
>JAODAL010038198.1:0-39497 GCA_025379985.1 Phyllomedusa bahiana
TGCC
Organism: Phyllomedusa bahiana; assembly: GCA_025379985.1. NCBI lineage: Eukaryota > Metazoa > Chordata > Amphibia > Anura > Hylidae > Phyllomedusa > Phyllomedusa bahiana. The sequence goes on from JAODAL010038198.1 coordinate 5, forward strand.
CCTCCACTACAGATTGGTATAAGGAGGTACATATGGTTTGTAGAATGGAGGAACTGCGTAGCGAATCACTCAACGAGGCGGAACGCTTCTTGCACATCTGGAACGATTGGTTAGTTTTCTGTAAGTCCCCACTCTATAAAACCCTCTGAGAGACACTTCCTGAACTCTGCCTCTGCGATCTCACCCGATTGCTGAGAAGACCACTTTTCTGTGCCGCGTGGTCACTGGCTCCGGCTGCACCCTCCCCCTCCTTGTCCCTTGTCCTTCCAGGTTCTAACATGTTTTCTTAGCCTCTGTTCTAAAGGCTATTGTGTGTTTATAATTGATTTATTTCTTGTCATGGAGCACTATGATTACATGGGCCAGAATGGATCAAACTGCTTTGCTCACTTCATCTGTGCCCTGGAAGATACCTGAAGTCTTGCCACTCTTACAGAGCTATTTTCTACTATCACCAAGAGTTGTCTTTACTCCCCCTGCTGGTCCTGGTGGCGTGTATCTTGACGCTAAGCCCAGACCAGAGAGAGGATCGGCTAATTTTTTTTTTATTTTGTTTATTTCATGTGAGAGTGTTGTACCGGAAATAAGTATGTCATGCCCTCCTTATTTCACTACCTCTTGTGACTTTCAGTGTCAGGTAACAACAAAAATGCACCATGTCGGTATCTATTATTGCTCATGTCTATGAATCTAACTTCTCATTACCGTTGATCTGAATGTGCTCTACATGCTTCATGTTCATTTACTCTTTAATAAAGCTGTTTCTTGAATAAGAAAAAAAAATTGTGAGGTGAAATGTGAAAAAAACTAGCGGAGGTTTTGTTTTTATGGCATTCACTTCTTGGTAAATATCATGTGTTATTTGTATTCTGCAGGTTGATACAATTCCGGAAATACCAAATATATAGGGTTTTTGTTATGTTTTAGTACTGTAACAAATCCAAACATGTTCTATTTTTGAAATTTGTGCTGCAACACCATTTTCTGCGACCAATAACTTTTTGGTACTTCCATGTATGGACCTGCGTAATGGTGCACTTTTTAGGCTAATGTGAACTTTTTATTGGTACTATTTTGGGATAAATGTGACTAATTGATCACTTTTTATTAAAATTTTTAGGTGATGTAAACTGACAAAAAAACACAACATTTTGGTGTTTGGAATTCTTTTTCTTCTAAGGTGTTCAATGTTCGGGTTAAGTGATATTATATTTTAACAGATCAGACTTGTTTGGACTTGGAAACTATGTGTAACTTTTTATTACTTTATTTTTTTTATTTGTAAAATGGCAAAAGGGGGTGATTTAAACTTTTAATATTTTTTTTGTACTTTAAATCGTTATATTTCACACTAGGGGGTGCAATTGTTACATTACAGAAGGGTGTATCACGATAGCAGCTTTACCTCTTCCATGTCAGTGATGAAAGCCTTTACAAAGCCTCCAGCTTTGTGGATCCTGCGATCACCGTTTCTCAATCATTTAGATGCCGGAGCAACGATTGTCGCTGTGTCTAAGGGGGTTAAAGCCACTCTATTTCCTGATGTTACCAGCAGATGTCAGCTGCAATTAACTGACACCAGCCTTATATGTAGGCAAATTACCAAGTAATCCTGCTACATAGAACCTTACCGGTACCATGCGTATGGATACGTCATGTGTCAGAAAGAGGTTAAATCACATAAGACTGTTTTCTAACATAAAAAATTTCTTTTTCTAAGAAACACCTTTTGCAGTGTTATTCATGACACTTTTCTGTGCAACTTTTATTAGTTGCAATTGGTTTTGCTAGATGTCACTTTAATGTCTATAGTGAAATAAGTAGTGTACTGCATAACATTTTGGTTTAGGCCATTTTTGTTGCATTTTTTTAGGTATGGTTTTTTTTATCATTTATCCGTAGTACCTTGAAAAACACCAGAAAAAATGCATGTAAAAACATTGTAACATAAACACCACCAAATACCCCAAAAACACAATGCACACATTTAAAAATTGTGTTAAAAAAAATATTCTTTCCATTCATATTAACCCCTTACCGTTGAGGCCTATTTTTTTTTTATCGTTCGTTTTTCCCTCTATACTTTCTCAGAGCCATAACTTTTTTTTATTTTTTTTAATCTACATAGACATTTAAAGGCTTTTATTTTTCGGGACAAGAAGTACTTTCTAATGATTTTATTCTTATTACCATAGAATATACTGGGAACAAATTATAAGTGGGCAAAAGGTGAAAAATAATGTATTAGTGCCAGGTTTGCGGGAGTTTTGTTGTTACGGCGTTCAATCTTCAGTAAAATTTATTTGTAATCTGTATTCTGCAGGTTGATATGCATCCACCAATGCCAAACATGTACAGTTTCCAGTATGTTTGGTACCGTAAAAAAATTCCAAACATTTTCTATTTTTGAAATTTATGCGCCCACGCCATTTTCTGCGACCAATAACTTTTTTGTAACAACACCTATGGACTTGAGTGAGGGTGCATTTTTTGCAGGTTGATACATGTTACTTTTTTATGAAATTTACTCCAATTTTTAGTAGTTTAGAGTATACAAAGATGGCGGTTTTACTACTTCCTGCCACGGGAAGTAGCTAAATCGAAAACATGGCGGAGGTGGAAGCCTTTACAAGTGATCGAAGAGAGGAATGTCGCAGAGTATTAGCTGCGATCCTGCTACAAAGCCCCTGACCTGCATTAGGATGTACTCATACGTCCAATGTTGGTAAGGGGTTAAAGCATCAGAATAAAGTATTGTGTGAAGTAGACCTGAAGGTGAAGCATGTCCCAATCTACTAAACTTTAATTTACAAGATTTGACTTTCATAGATGTACTTGAATACGCAGAAAATACACTAAATAAAGTATACAATTGCATGAAATTGCATTGAAAACTGAAAAAGCATATAGTTTATTTAAAATAGCAATTGGTTTGACCTCAATGGGACTTTGATCATACAGCCTTGCAATTTGATTTTTTTTTGAGCTTTCAAATTACACTATAATTAGTATTATAACATAACAAAATATCCTACTTTTCCTTTTACTGTCCAATTCTATTATACCATGTAATGTCGCAATAGTACTTGCCACATTTGTGACAACAATCAATAGGTACAATCAGGGCTGTTTAAAGGTTAAATTGCACTGCAGAAAAAAATATTCCCCCCCTATGTCGCGACACACCATATCCTCACAAACTAATTTCTGACCGGGTTGCTTGTCCCCCTTCCTGATTACACTTTTTTTTTTTTTTATTGAATGCTCTAACCCTTTTTTGTTGTGCTTGGTTAAAATGTTTTCACCTTTTTTACATGATGTGTTATTTTTATGTCATTTTACATGAGAAATACATAATACAGACAGTCCCCGGGTTATGAACTAGTTTGTTGTTCTTAAGTTGAATTTGTACATTTTTTTAACCAAAACTTTTTTATACGTGCAATGTTTTACCTTGGGTTGGCCCTATTGTGGTCAGGACTTACAGCACTGCCATTGTTCTTTCTACCTATACTACTAGATTAATCAGATTAGTATGTGTATTTAACACTAGGGGGTGGAGGTTATCTATGTGCGTGTAGAAAAAAAAAATTGCCCCTAGCAAGTGTTGAGTACATGTCCTAATCATATGGTTGCAGAATCTGCATGGTGGCAGCTGATATGGAGCTACGAGTACCAGCATTGCACGCTAGATATCATTCAGAATTAAGCACTGTAGCTGCTATAAACTGTGATATACCTTATAGTCAATATACCCTGTATTTATAAAATAGGGTATAAATAAGCCCATTTTATAGCATCTACAGTGCCTTCTCTTGAGTGATAGCAAGTGTGGCATGCTAGGGAACTATAAGTCACACTTTTAAGTTAAGAGACTGGGTTTGTGTATATACATATATGTGAGTGTATATATATCCACACTAATATATATATACTTTGTAATTAGTTTGGCAGCATGCTTCACGTCATTGTCCATTTGGAAGAACCATTTCCACCCAAGCTTTAGCTTCCTGGCTGATGTATTGAGATGTTGCTTCAGTATTGCCACATACTCTTCTTTCCTCAGGATGCTATTTATTTTGTGAAAAGAACAGTTCGTCCTGCAGCAAAAGAACCTCACAACAAGATGCTGCCACCCCCATGTTTTACAGTTGGGATGGTGTTCTTAGGCTTCCAAGCTACTCCTTTTTTCCTCCAAACGTAATGATGGTCATTATGGTCAAACAGTTCAATTTTAGTTTTGTCAGACCACAGGACATGTCTCCAGAAATGTTGGTCTTTGTTCGTCTATGAATTTGCAAACACTAATCTGGCTTTTACATGTTTCTTTTGGAGTAATGGCTTCCTTCTGGCCTATATACAGTGCCTTGTGAAAGTATTCGGCCCCCTTGAACTTTTCAACCTTTTGCCACATTTCAGGCTTTAAACATAAAGATATAAAATTTTAATTTTTTGGGGAAGAATCAACAACAAGTGGGACACAATTGTTAAGTGGAACAAAATTTATTGAATATTTTAAACTTTTGTAAAAAAAAAAAAACTGAAAAGTGGGGCATGCAATATTATTCGGCCCCTTTACTTTCAGTGCAGCAAACTCACTCCAGAAGTTCAGTGAGGATCTCTGAATGATCCAATGTTGTCCTAAATGACTGATGATGATCAATATAACCCACCTGTGTGTAATCAAGTCTCCATATAAATGCACCTGCTCTGTGATAGTCTCAGGGTTCTGTCTAAAGCGCAGAGAGCATCATGAAGACCAAGGAACACATCAGGCAGGTCCATGATACTGTTGTGGAGAAGTTTAAAGCCAGATTTGGAAACAAAATATTTCCCAAACTTTAAACATCCCAAAGAGCACTGTGTAAGCATTCCTATTGAAATGAAAGGAGTATCAGACAACTGCAAATCTACCAAGACCCGACCGTCCCTCTAAACTTTCATCTCAAACAAGGAGAAGAGGCCCATGAATAATCACTCTGGATGAACTGCAGAGATCTACAGCTGAGGTGGGAGAGTCTGTCCATAGGACAACAATCAGTCGTACACTGCACAAATCTGGCCTTTATGGAAGAGTGGCAAGAAGAAAGCCATTTCTCAAAGATATCCATAAAAAGTCTCATTTTAAGTTTGCCACAAGCCACCTGGAAGACACCAAACATGTGGAATAAGGTGCTCTGGTCAGATGAAATCAAAATCGAACTTTTTGGCCACAATGCAAAACGATATGTTTGGCGTAAAAGCAACACAGTTCATCACCCTGAACACACCATCCCCACTGTCAAACATGGTGGTGGCAGCATCATGGTTTGGGCCTGCTTTTTCTCAGCAAGGACAGGGAAGATGGTTAAAATTGATGGGAAGATGGATGGAGCTAAATACAGGATCATTCTGGAAGAAAACCTGTTGGAGTCTGCAAAAGACCTGAGACTGGGACGGAGATTTATCTTCCAACAAGACAATGATCCCAAACATAAAGCAAAATCTACAATGGAATGGTTCACAAATAAACGTATCCAGGTGTTAGAATGGCCAAGTCAAAGTCCAGACCTGAATCCAATCGAGAATCTGTGGAAAGAGCTGAAACTGCTGTTCACAAACGCTCTCCATCCAACCTCACTGAGCTTGAGCTGTTTCCCAAGGAAGAATGAGCAAGAATTTCAGTCTCTTGATGTGCAAAACTGATAGAGACATACCCCAAGTGACCTGCAACTGTAATTGCAGCAAAAGGTGGTTCAACAAAGTATTAACTTAAGGGGGCCGAATAATATTGCACACCCCACTTTTCAGTTTTTTATTTTCTACAAAAGTTTAAAATATCCAATAACTTTTGATCCACTTCACAATTGTGTCCCACTTGTTGTTTCTTCACAAAAAAAATTAAAAAATTATATCTTTATGTTTGAAGCCTGAAATGTGGCAAAAGGTTGAAAAGTTCAAGGGGAATGAATACTTTCACAAGGCACTGTGTATATATATTGTTTTTTCCCCCTTTTTTTCCCCTTTTATAATAATTCTCCTTGTAATACTTTTAAAATGGTATGGTATTTCTATGTGGATGTACAAGCTGTAAATGTGATTTATACATAATCTATGTATTTAATTTTTATTTAATTTTTATACTATTACCTGATTGTTTCCTTAACCTTTGACCCTTGTTTGACATGTGCAGACCTGGCAGTTTTTTGTATTTATCCCCATAAGTCTAGCACATCGTGTATGGAACGGAGGAATTGTGGTCTACACACGAAATGCGTATTCCATTGCTATTAATAATAAATCTTCAACTAAAAAATGGTCATTATCGTCTATTTAAAGAAGTTTTTTTCTGGGCAAACTGGAGAAAATCTTCACACCTCTTCGCCACTACCCTGAACCGGAGCAAAACGGACAGACGGCTGCGGACTACCGTGATTCTTCGGTTCCAAATATTTGGATGCTTAAAAAAGTGTTGTGCCTTCCTTTAGTGCTTGAAATAAGTGGTTCTTATTCAAAAGTCGCATTATTGCGCTAGGGAGCGCCGTCTCGTTTTTGTGATATATATATATATATATATATATATATATAAATATATATATATATATATATATATAGAGTTGAAACCAGAAGTTTAAATGCACTATATAAAAAGACACATATGCATGTTTTTCTCACTATCTGAAATTAGAATAAACCTTACCTGTTTTAGGTCGATTAGGACTACCAAAACTATTTATATTTGTCAAATGCTAGAATAATGAGAGAGAATTTTTTAAGGCATTTTACATGCTTTCTGCAAATTAAGAAGTTTGGCATTCACTTGAATTACTATGCCTTTAAACAATTTGGGACAGTCCATATGATAATGTCATGTCTTTGGAAGCTTCTGATTGACAACATCGGAGTTAATTAGAGACACAACTGTGGATGTATTTTAAATGCATACCAGAAGCAAACTGATTCTATGTGTAACATCATGTAAAAGTCTAAAGAAATCAGGCAAGATATCAGGAAGAGAATTGTGGATCATCCTTGGGTGCAATTTACAGATACCTGAAGTTGCGTTGTTCATCTGTTTAAACAATTATACGCAAGCACAAACAAGATGGGAATATCCAACCATCATACCACTCAGGAAGGAGATGGGTTCTATGTCTCAGAGATGAACATGCTTTTGTCCGATATGTACATATCAACCCAAGAACAAAAGCAAAGATCTAGTAAAGATGCTGGTGAAAGCTGGTAAGATTGTGTCATTATCCACAGTGAAACAACTACTGTATCAACATGGGCTGAAAGAAAACTCTGCCAGGAAGAAGCCATTGCTCCAAAAGAAAAAATGTTAAAGCCAGATTAAAATTGAACTGTTGAACTTCCATAATGACCGTCATTAGGTTTGGAGGAAAAAGGGAGAAGTTTGGAAGCCTAAGAACACCATCCCAACTGTGAAACATGGGGGTGGCAGCATCGTTTTGTGAGGTTATTTTGCTGCAGAAGGGACTGTGCACTTCACAAAATAGATGGCATCATGAGGAAAGAAGGTTATGTGGCAATACTGAAGCAACATCAGTCAGGAAGTTAAAGCTTGGGCGGAAATAGGTCTTCCAAATGGACAATGACCCGAAGTATACTGCCAAACTGATTACAAAGTGGCTTAAGGATAACCAAGTCATTGATTTGGAGTGGCCATCACAAAGCCCTGATTTCAATCCTATTGAAAATGTATTGACTAAGCTGAAAATTCAGGTGCGAGCAAGGCTACCTACAAACATTTATGTCAGTTATGTCAGGAGTAGTGTTGAGCGATTTTTATCGACAAAATTGAAATCGGCAAGGTTTTTATGGTGATCAAATTTCCAGATCATGCGATAATTAAGGTTAAAATCTGAGCATCATCTATTAAGATCGCGCCTTTTTCGGGGCTTCCTGTAATTTTGGCGGCCAGCAAATCAGATTACAGAATAGAGCAGGGGGAGATGTGTGTGCGACGTCATGACATGGGATGTGTAATGGTTGCGATTGGCTGGAAAAATCACATGAACCTCGTTTTACATAGAACAGCGTTTCCTGTTTCAAGCCTCAGTGTCTCTCAGCGTCTCATTGGGATAGGACCTGCGCTCTGCCTGTGGCCAAACAGCTCAGCGAAATTAGTCTATTTCTGCACAGAGAAACCTCTAATATTAGCTGTGATCCTTCCAATTTCGTTAGAATAGAGATTTGAAGATTTTATGTAGTTAGCTGAAGAATTTTAAAGCAGCATCTACCGCTGTAAATTCACGGCGGGGGGAGCAGGGGAGGGCCCCGCGGGCGAACACAGACAAGCTCTATCTATAAAGAACACTGGATAAAGTTCACCAAGACTTAGTGTAGACATGTAGTGGAATATCTTTATTATTAACAGTTTGCTATTGAAATATTTCCTGGATATTGGGCAGCCTGAACTTATATTGGATACACATCATTTCTAGTAACTGCAGGTCTCTTTGTTAGGTGCAAAACTCCACTTTATTATCAGTATACATTTCAGATATGTGTTCATTTTAATTTTACCCATTACACACCAGTGACTGTTGATATATCACCTTGCAGTTTAAATTACAATCCAGCAATCTTGTAGTCAGCACAGGTGTTTGTTGCCAAAAATACCGTGTATCATATGAAAACATAACAGTTACGTGTTTTTTGACTTTTGCGCACCCAGCATTGTTCATTGACGCAGCATCCACGTAAATCTTAAAAAAGCAATTCTATATTCACCACAGGTGAATTGAAAGGTGCAAAAAATACAGTTTATTATATCAAAACATAACAGTTACGTGTTTTTTGACTTTTGCACACCCAGCATTGTTCATTGACGCAGCATCTACGTAAATCTTAAAACAGCAATTCTATATTCACCACAGGTGAATTGAAAGGTGCAAAAAATACCGTGTATCATACGAAAACATAACAGTTACGTGTTTTTTGACTTTTGCACACCCAGCATTGTTCATTGACGCAGCATCCACGTAAATCTTAAAACAGCAATTCTATATTCACCACAGGTGAATTGAAAGGTGCAAAAAATACCGTTTATTATACCAAAACATAACAGTTACGTGTTTTTTGACTTTTGCACACCCAGGTTTGTTCATTGACGCAGCATCCACGTAAATCTTAAAACAGCAATTCTATATTCACCACAGGTGAATTGAAAGGTGCAAAAAATACCGTTTATTATACCAAAACATAACAGATACGTGTTTTTTGGACTTTTGCCCAGTCCAGATTTGTTGATAGACACCTTGCAGTTAAATTTGAATCCAGCAATTTTGTTTTGATTAGAGGGATTTGAGAATAGCTGTGATTTGCCGTCTTTTAATAAGAGACTTCCAAAACTATTCCATACCTTCTCAAATTTTTATATTTCTGAACATGGAGCGAAATGCAGGTGGTAAGCGAGCAAAGAGGGGGGTAGCACATGGAGGTAGAGGTACGAGAGAAGGTGCTCCTTCCAGTGCTGGCGACAACACGCATGCCAGCGGATCGTCAGTTGCAGGACCGTCAGGCCTGTCATCGCTGGGTCAGGGCCCTGTGAATCTAAGTAACGAACATCGTCGCCAATCTGTCCTTCAGTGGTTAATGCAACCTGCATCTAGCAGTCTTACCTCCTCGTCCTCGCAGTCACGGCCACAAATGTCATCATCAGCATCATCAGCATCCGTCCAACATGAAGCAGCCCAAATGTCAACTCGTGTACCCACCACTGTGGATAATCCATTGTCTGCGGACCTCTTTGATGACAAAATGCGGTTGGGGTCAGAAGGCATGTTAAAAGATCAAGAGGATGATTTAGTCTGCTCTGACGCCCAGTTACTGATGCCATCAGAGGAGGTGAAGGAAGCCGGTCAATCGGCAAAAATCCCTGGCGGTCGGCAACGCCTTGCAGTGCCCCTTGCTTGTAGCCCGCAGCTTCTGGATGCAGAAAGTCAGGACGACCAAGTCACCTGTGTTGATGATGATGATGATGACGACATTGCGGATCCATCCTGGTCTTTTCCGCAGAATTTGCTTGCGAGCGCTTCATCAGTGGACGAGGAGGAAGACGATGGGGTAGTGTCAATACGGGTCCCGCCACAAAAAGGGAGAGGGCGGTCGCAGTAGTCCGCTGATATGATTCCGCCAGCCACGGTCAGCGCAAACCCCGCTCCTCGCTTATCGCCGTCAAAAAGGTCCAGGACCTCTCAAGCCTGGGCCTTCTTTGAGCAAGCCTCTGATTCACCCCAGCGATGTCATATGCCGCCTTTGCCGTAAACGCATAAGTAGAGGCAAGAACCTTAAGTGGTTAACCACCACCAACATGTCTAGTCACATGCAGCGAATGCATGAGTTGAAATGGAGGGAACACTTGGCCAAAAAAGGAAAGACCGACGCCGGGCCTCCAACCATTGTCACACCCTCTGTCTCCGCCTCCTCCTCCTCCGCCACCACCAAGCGTTCCTCAGCTGCCCATGTCTCTCAGAGTCATGATCAGGGATCAGCCTCCGCTTCAGCCTTCACCGTCGCCCGAGTACCACCAGCACCACCAGAGACCCATCCTACCCTTTCTCCTTCCACCAGTTTGACGACCTGCACGCCGTACAGCGACCAGTCTAGCAGCCAGCCTTCTGTCTTCCAGGTTTGGGAGCAGAAGAAACACTTTAACCCAAACCATCCCAAAGCCAAAAGCCTGAATGTCGGCATTGCCAGGCTTTTGGCCTTGGAAATGTTGCCTTTCCGTCTGGTGGACACAGATGGGTTCCGCCACGTCATGGCCCTCGCCTGCCCCCAATACCAGATGCCGAGCAGGCCTTCTTTGCCAAAAAGCCGTCTCTGCCCTGGCCAGCCACGTGTCATCTAAAATTTCAAGCGCGTTGTCTGCATCTGTGTCCGGAAAAGTCCATCTCACCACCGACACATGGACTAGTAAGCACGGCCAAGGCCGCTATATCTCTGTGACAGCTCACAGGGTGAGCTGGGTGGATGTCTCTGGGGGTGACGGTGGCTCTCAGGCTCGGCGCACACTCTTCAAAACCGCAGGGATGGTGCAGGGCTCTTTCCCCCAAGGTCCTCTGGTGGCATCACGTGCCCAGAGACACCAGGCCGTGTTGAAATAATCTGCCTTGGAGACCGCCCACACACTGTCAGGAGCTGTGGACGGCTCTAAGCAACGAGACCGAGCGCTGGCTGGGTGACAAGAACCTTGTGCCAGGCAAGGTGGTGTGCGATAACGGGCGAAATCTGCTGGCCGCCCTTAAGATCGGTAGGCTGGAGCACATCCCTTGCCTGGCACATGTCATGAACCTTGTCGTCCAGAAATTTCTAAAGAGCTACCCGGGTCTGGACTTCCTGCTGAAGAAGGCTCGAGGTCTGAGTTCGCACTTCTGCCATTCGCACCCTGCTTCGTCCCGCCTGGCTGCGTTGCAGCGTCAGCTCGGCCTCCCCGTCAACCGTCTCATTGTTGACGTGGCAACACGCTGGAATTCCACCCTCCACATGCTCCAGCGATTGTGGCAGCAGCGCAATGCCATTAAGCAGTACAAAGTGACACATGGCCTGACAAGCAGCGGTGCGGACCTCGGGGTATTGAACCACCGAGAGTGGAGCAGTGAAAGAGCTCTGCATCATCCTTCCCAGTTTTGAAGAAGCCACCAAAATGGTCAGTGCGGACAATGCCCTTGTCAGCATGAGCATTGTGGTGATCTTAGTTCTGGAACGATCGTTGGACACTCTGAAACAACAGGTCCCGCCAGCGACGGAGGAGGAGACGGACACAGATGCGGACACGGAGCCTTTCTCTCTGTCAAATCCACAAGGCCCGACAGTTTCACAATTTCATCGGTCTTCATTAGGCAGTGGTTCGGGGTCCAGAGCTAATGCAAGGTGGCGCATCAGCTCTCAGGGTGCATCATCTCAGGCAAGTCAGGGCTGTGTTGAAGCTGTGCCGGAGGCAGCAGAGGAGGAGGAGGAGGAGGTATTCCTAGACACCGATGTTACCGACGTCCCTGCCTTGGAAAGAGGTTGGCGCGAATTTGAGGCGGAGGAGGAAGATGAGGAAGATCAGTTTGCTAGTGCCCCTCGACCCAGAGGCTTGGGAAATCAAGGCTCCATCTCTCACATGAGTGCTTGGATGCTCCATTTCCTCCAAAATGATTCCCGCATTAAGGCCATCAAAATGAACAACAGTTACTGGGTGGCCACCCTCCTGGATCCCCGGTACAAAACAAAAATCAGCATTTTCCTTCCACCCACCCAAATAGAGAGTAAAATGCAGGAAATGGAGACCTTGCTGATTGATCAACTGGAGACATCTGTTGCGTCTGCTTCACGTTCCCCAAATGTCACGGTGGAACAACATCAGCGACGTGACAGCAGTAGAGTGCCAAGTAGGCATAGCGGCAGCAGCAGGCAAGGTGGCGGAAGCCTAATGGGTGACCTCTGGCAATCTTTGTTTACCACCTCACCAACGCATGCAATGCAGGGCACACATCCAACACACAGAGATCAGCTTAAGATCATGGTGCACGACTATCTGCGTCTCAACACCGATGTTTTTGCATGTGTTCCGGACCCAATAGACTTCTGGGTATCCAAAATGGACGAATGGCCCGAGCTGGCTCGTCACGCCATAGAGGTGTTGTCCTGCCCAGCAGCCAGCATCATATCTGAGCGGACCTTCAGCACAGCTGGAGGTGTCATTACAGACAAACGCATCCGGCTTTCCACAGATAATGTGGATCGTTTGACTTTCATCAAGATGAATCAGGCATGGATCTCTGATGATGTTGTGGCCCCAATTGCCGAGGTCACCGATTAGTTGCCGGTCTACTTCACATTCCTTTTCAAACAGAAATTGTCCTCTTGAAAACTTTTTTTTAAAATGATCATTTCTTACTGCAATTTTTATTCTCTTTTCCTCTTTTATTCTCTTTTGCTGTGAGGAGACTGTAAAAGACAGCAAGGTTTCATGACAACACCGTATTCCATTTACTCACTTTATCTTAAGAAGTTTTCGCATTGTCAATGGTTTTGAGGTCATGTTGCTGTGAGATACAGCTATAATTATGGTCCTTTGGAACAGAAATGTGGCTTCTAAGTGGCATTTCTCCCTCACAATTTTTAATAGTGGCTGAGAAGTCATATTTATAATTTTTTGGGGTCATGTAGCTGTGAGATACAGCAATAATCATGGTCCTTTGGAACAGAAATGTGGCTTCTAAGTGGCATTTCTCCCTCACAATTTTTAACAGTGGCTGAGAAGTCCTATTTATAATTTTTTTGGGGCCTGTAGCTGTGAGATACAGCAATAATCATGGTCCTTTGGAACAGAAATGTGGCTTCTAAGTGGCATTTCTCCCTCACAATTTTTAACAGTGGCTGAGAAGTCATTTTTATAATTTTTTGGGTCATGCTGCTTTGAAATGCAGCAATACTACAGGTCCTATTATAAAAAAATGTTGTTTCTAACAGAAATTTGTTCTTCACAATTGACCAAAGTGGCTCAAGGGTCATGCTTTGAATTTTTGGGGGCATTTTGCTTTGAAATGCAGCAATACTACAGGTCCTATTCTAAAATATGTTGTTTCTAATAGACATTTGTTCTTCACAATTGTCAAAAGTGGCTCATGGGTCATGTTTTGAATTGTTGGGGGCATTTTGCTGTGACATGCAGCTATACTACAGGTCCTATTCTAAAAAATGTTGTTTCTAACAGACATTTGTTCTTCACAATTGTCCAAAGTGGCTCAAGGGTCATGCTTTGAATTTTTGGGGGCATTTTGCTGTGACATGCAGCTATACTACAGGTCCTATTCTAAAAAATGTTGTTTCTAACAGACATTTGTTCTTCACAATTGTCCAAAGTGGCTCAAGGGTCATGCTTTGAATTTTTGGGGGCATTTTGCTGTGACATGCAGCTATACTACAGGTCCTATTCTAAAAAATGTTGTTTCTAACAAACATTTGTTCTTCACAATTGTCAAGAGTGGCTCAAGGGTGATGGTGCTGTCAGAAACAGGAATAGGTAGGACACTGTTAATGGACACATATTGCAAAATGACTTATTTTTTCAAGATCTTTAACATAGCTATCAATCCCTGTATTGAGACAACCCATTTAATACAATGAAAAAAAGAGAAACAAAGACATGGTGGATTCCATCCTATTTTAAAAATGTGTTTTTCTAGAATTAAACTACTAAAAAACTTGCATGTACAAAATAGCTGTTAAAAAATTCCCCTGAATTGTACAAGGGAGGTACAGGAAAACTTGACCAGGTGTAGGTTATTCAGAGGACATGGAGCATGGAGCACGGACAGAGAACAAAGTACAGAGACAATTTCCTCCAGCACGTTAAGTAAAATGAGAAAAAAGAATGCCAAGCAAAAGGGCACCTGGGTGTAACAGGAGCGTTAACCACCAGTATTTCCAAGTGAAGCTCAATTAGTCCGCACATCATACGGAGGGGCAAGCGCTACCCAGTCTTGACTGTGTACTGAGGAAGGCTGGAGTTCTCACACTTCCGCTTCCGCACTCTGCTTCAGCACGACAGTTTTTGTGCTGCGTCATCAGGGCATTTTAAACCTGCGTGTTAATAGATGACGGACGCCAGCCTGGGCTCTCACCGCACCCACTGTAACACCGGCCCTGGTCATGCTTTGGCACAGGACCGTTATAGTCAATGTCCAGTTAAACTAAAATGGTGGTTTGAAAGACTCCTTTTTCCCGGCACTTTGTAATCTGGGGTCAGACAGTTTAATGGTCATACTGTGGCCCAGGACAGGGACAGTATATGTCCAGTTCACTAAAATGGTGGTTGAAAGACTCCTTTTTCTGGCACTTTTTAAACTGTGGGTCAGACAGGTTTAATGGTCATTCTGCGTACAGGACAGATATAGTTAGTGTCCAGTTCAACTAAAATGGTGGTTGAAAGACTCCTTTTTGCGCACTTTTTAAATCTGTGGGTCATGCAGGTTTCGGGCTCATGCTGCGTTCCAGGACAGGGATATTCAATGTCCAGTTCAAGTAACATGATGGTTCAAATCATACTGCCTTCTGGCACTTTTTAATTTGTGGGTGATGCAGGTTTAAGGGTCATGCTGTGGTACAAGACAGGGATAGTGAATGGTCTGTGACTTTTTTTCTGTGACTTTTATAACCTAAGTGTGTTGCCTAAGATGTAGCACGTATCCATTTGACTGTTGTGGATGTTAATTTCAGCTTTCCCCTTTTTGGGGTTACAATAAAGGTGTTTTTGTTTCCCCCCATAGATTTTAAATGGAAATCGCTCATAATCATGCCACTTTCGAAAAACCTTATGAAGCGGGACTATCGACTACCGACATCTCGATCCCAAAACGAACACTAGCAGGAGTGGGGGGGGGGTGATATTTAACACAAAAAAGTTCAATTTTAAATTTGCCCCCTTTGAATTTTTTGGAAGTTCGCCTCGAATTCTAGTAAAACTCGAAATCGATTTCCGAACCCTCATTAAAGTAAATAGGAGAAGATGATGGTTAATTTTCAACCCATAAGGTGGGGAGAAACTGAATTAGCTCCATAACAGTAAAATAATAAGGAAAAACTTATTTTAAAAAAATTTTTGGCTCTAAGAGAGACAGAAAAAAAATTTGGAGGCTAAAATTAATTTTCTTTAAATGGCAAACTGAAAAGATGGGGAAACAGCTATAGGGAGGTGCAGTTAGGGGTGTATGGGGCCCCCTTTGACACAAAGAAGATACCCGGTTTTGGGAAAAAGGGCACAGGGAACTGACAGGACCCCTATATTTTTTGCACCAGGGCCCTAAAAACATGTAAAATTGTGGTGGCGCAAGGACCCAAAATGGGGAACATGGAGGTTCCTGGGGGGGGGGCCGTAGTTATAGGGTGTGCAGTAAGGGCCCGGGGCTGCCATCAGTATTATTAACTGTTTAAACCCCAGGAAAATTTTAAAAGGGCCCCCCACTATTCAAATTCCTTTTTTTTTAAAAACATATCACGGGCCCCCTTTTTTTTGATTAACTTAACGGGAGTACTGCCCTATTGCCCTTTCCCAGTTGCTATGTACCATTTTCCAATCCGGGGTCTTTAGTTCAAAAGGGGTTTTTTGAACCCCTCAGGATTAAGGCCCTGTAGGGCTGCTACCACCGGGGGTGAAAAAACGGGGGCTGTAGGGGGCAGTATCCTGTCAGGGGCCGTAATCGAAAGGGGCCCACAAATCTGTTAAAAAATTGGGAAATAGTTAGGGGTGGGGGCCCAATTTGTTTTTTGGTTTAGGGGGGACTGATGACGAGACTGAGTTAATAGATGCTGTTGGGAAATGTGTTTTCCATTGTCAAGATTCAGAAGATAATAGTTTACTAGTCAGTAAAATCCCCAACCGGGGCAAAAAAAAAATCGTCAGGGTTCCCGCTGATTATTTTGTAAATGTAACGATCCACATTTTTGGGGGGAAAGAGGATAAGTTTGTCGTTATCCCCCGCCACTGTGTAAATGTTGTTCCGAGATAACGCTGGCTCCCGGGCCGATAAAATCTATGGCGGCCGAGCCCCAAGCCCCTTATCCCAAATTTTGGGCACCCAGAATTTTGAATGGGTTTTCCCCCAAAAAAATTGGGGTTGACCGCAGGTATCAATGGACCATGCTCTTAAAGCAGTCTTTTTTGGTCTAATGCGCCCTCCTTGCAGGGTTTATGATGTGGTAACAAAAGTGGAAAAAATGTCAAATAGGTTTCTGCCACCTGCGCTGCGCTGCGCTATTTTTCTTTTACTGTGACAATTGCTGACATTGTTTCCACCGTGACTTAGAATGTGAAAAAGACGCAACAGTTCTCGAGTTGGTCATGACACTGTATCCCAAATTTCCCGCATTCTACTGTCAATTTGTGTGGGGGGAAGGAAAGTGCCATGTTTGCTTTTTAAAAGTGGATCAAGGACGGTGGCCACCCAGTAATCACTGTTCATTTTTATTTCCTTGTGCATGGATTTGTTGCCCGGGAATGTACGTCCAAGCACTCATTGTGAGATGCTGCCCGGGGTCTTCCCCAACCCGGGTCGAAGGGCCTAACTGGTCTTCCCTCCTCCTCCAGTAATCTGTCCCAAACCTCTTACCATGAAAGGGTAATCGGTACCTGTGCCACCCCCGCCTCATCATCCTCCTTACTTCCTCATCCTGATTTCACCGAGCCCCGGCGGCTCTGCGCTCTTTTCTCTGTCAGCTGAACTGTTGTCCTGCACCAGCCCTGGACCTCGAACCACCGCCTATAGAGGACCGATAAAATTAGGAAACAGTCGGACCTTCTACATCCTCCGGTGAATAAGGCTCTGTGTCTGCATCACTGTCCGCCTCCTCCTCCATCACTGCTGGAACCTGCCGCCGCAAAGTGTCTAACCCTTGTTCCAGTAAAAATATTACCACAATGGTCATGCTAACAATGTCATCGTCCTGATTGACCATTTTGGTGGCATCCTCAAAACTGGTAAGCATGGTGCAGAGATCCTTCACCTGCCTCCACTGTTCATCAGGCCATGCAACACTTCATACAGCATAATGGCATTACGCTGCTGCCACAATCGCTGGAGCATGTAGAAGGTGGAATTCAGACGTGTTGCTAAGGGCATCAAGAAGATTTCTCCCGTTGTCGCACACCACCTTGCCTGGCGCAGGTTCTTAGCACGCAGCCACTGGCCAGTCTGAGTGTGCAGAGCCATCCACAACTCTTGACCTGTGTGTTGATGGTCTCCAAGACAAATTAATTTGAGAACAGCCTGGTTTCTCTTGGCACGTGATCCTACTTGTCGAGGTTGGGGATCTGGACTCTGCTCCATTCCAGCAGTGTGGAAGAATGTCCGCCGAGACCCATCACCAGAGGCACTGTCATCCACCAAACTCATCCAGTGAGCAATCAGTGAGATGTAACGCCCTTGACCGTGGTTACTAGTTAATGTGTCTGCAGTGAGATGGACTTTGGTGGACACAGATGCAGCCAACGTGCTGTAGATCTTTTCTGCAATGGGGTAGGCAAGGGCAGGGACAGCTTTTCTGGCAAAGAAATGCCTGCTTGGCATCTGGTATTGGGGGCATGCCAGGGCCATGACATGGCGGAACCCATCTGTGTCCACCAGGCGACATTTCCAATGCCAACAGCCTGGCAATGCCGACATTCAGGCTTTTATCTTTGGGATGACTGGGGTGAAAGCGTTTCTTCTGCTCCCACACCTGGTACACAGAAGGCTGGCTGGCTGGCTGGTGGACTGGCTGCTGTACAGCATGCAAGTTCAACTGGTGGAAGGGGAAGGTGTATACTGTGTTGCTGGTGATGGGAATCGTCCGCCAGTGCCTGGGAATGTGGATGGTGCTTGCCGATGCTGCTCTGGTACATCGGCAGCAGAGGACCGCTTGGGTTCGGAAGTGGTGGAGGAGGAGGAGGCAGAACATGTCACGGTGGTTGGAAGCCCAGAACCTGTGTCGTCTTTTTTCTCCATGTGATTCTTCGATAGAAATTCATGCTGTCCATGCTGTTCATGCTGGTGGTTGTTATATTCTTTAGATGCTTTCCTCTACTGAAACGTTGAAAGCAAAGCCGGCATATAACGTCGGTCGGCGAATCTGAGGCTTGATCAAAAAGGCCTAGGCTTCACAGGTCCTGGACCTCTTCGACGGAGAAAACCTAGTGGCAGCGTTCCCGCTGCCACCTCTGACCATGGCTGGTGGATTAATGTCAGCGGACTTGTGCGACCGCCCTCTCCCTTTCTCAGGCCGGACCCGCACTGACACTACCTCATCATTCTCCTCCTCCACTGATGAGGCGCTTGCAAGCTGCTGAAAAGACCACTTTGGAGCTGCCATGTCACCATCATCATCACAGGTGACTTCTTGTTCCTGGCAGTCTACAACCTCAAGGCACCGTTGACAGCTCGATATTTCTGCCAACGGACCGACTTCCTTCGCCTCCTCCGAGGGCATCAGCGATTGGGCGTCAGAGCAGACAAAATCATCCACTTTGGCATCTTGATCTTTTGAAATGCCTTCTGACCCCAATCACATTGTGTCATCAAAAAGCGCTTCAGAGTATGGATTATTGGTGTCTCCCAGGGATCAGTCCTGGGCCCACTACTCTTCTCTATCTACACCCTCGGCCTGGGTCAACTCATAGCATCACATGGCTTTCAGTAATACTTGAATGCTGATGACACCCAACTCTACATCTCTGGCCCAGACATCTCCTCTCTACTCTCCCGGATACCAGATTGTCTTTCATCCATATCCACCTTCTTCTCTTCCCGCCTCCTAAAACTAAAGGTGGAAAAAACTGAATTTATCATCTTCCCACCATACCACTCTATCCCTCCACCCGATCTCTCTATCACTGTAAACGTCTACACTCTCTCACCAGCTGCACAGGTCCGCTGCCTTGGGATAACCTTTGACTCCAATCTGTCCTTAAAACCACACATCCAAACCCTTGCCTCTGCCTGCCGCCTCCACCTGAAAAATATCTCCCGAATCCGCTCATTGCTTAACTTTGAAAGCACAAAAATGCTTGTCCATGCCCTTGTCATTTCCCGCCTCGAATACTGCAACATTCTTCTCTGTGGCCTCCCTTCCAGCACTCTAGCTCAGCTCCAATCCATCCTTCACTCTGCTGCCTGTCTTATCCACCTCTCTCCTCGCTACTCCTCTGCCTCTCCCCTCTGCCAATCCCTTCACTGGCTACCCATTGCCCAGCGAATCCAGTTCAAGCTAGCAACCTTGACCTTCAAGGCTCTCCATAACCTCTCCTCTCCATACATATCTACCTTAATCTCTAGATACCTCCCCTCATGCAACCTCCACTCCTCACAGGACTTTCTTCTCTGCTCTCCTCTTATCAGCTCTTCACATAACCGTCTCCAAGACTTCTCACGTGTTTCCCCCACACTCTGGAACTCACTGCCCCAACACATCAGACTCTCCTCTAGGGTTGCCTATAACCACCAATAACCCCGTTGCACTACTCCACCATACACCCATGTCCCCCTCATCTTCTGTCTCTTCTCTCCTTCCCTGTAGACTGTAAGCCCTCACGGGCAGGGCCCTCTCTCCCTCTGTACCTGTTGTTAGTCACAAATTGTCACTATTGTAATTGTCTGACTTATGTTATGTATGTAACCCCCTGAATGTAATAATAATACAAAATAATAATCCACAGTGCTCTGTCCATTGGGTGACATTTGGGCTGTGTTTGGGCAGGTTGGACTGATGATGACAATGATGATGATGACAGTTGTGCCCTTGACTGAGAGGAAGAGGAGGTAAAATTGCTGGATGAAGGGTGTGTTAAACACTGAAGAATGGATTGACGCTGCTCTTCAGAAATCAGACACACAGGGGACCAAGTGATGGCAGGCCTGACGATCCTGCGACTGACGATGTGCTCGCTTGTCTGTTGTCCGGAGCACTGAAAGGAGAGCCTTGTCTCATACCTCTAGCTCCACGTCCTATGCCCCTCCTTGCTCGCTTACCACCTCTAGTTCACTCCACGTTCAAAAACATCATTATTAAAAAGGTCAAGATTTGTTCACAGTCTGTTATTGAAGAACTGTACTCCAGGGACAGTATTTTTTCTATGGACTAGTGGTGAACTGGGGTTGTATGGAAGAACCCTCACACCAAATCAAGTGCGCTTAAATGTCTGTACTTTACAACGGGCAAATAAGATTATAAACAGAATTTATTCTATGGAATAGCAGTGAAATGGGGTCGTATGGAAGAACCGTCACAGCAAATCAAGTGCTTTTATATGCCTGTACTTTGCAATGGACAAATATGATAATAAACAGAATTTTTTCTATGGAATATCTATACAAAACTACCTAACTCCCTAACTAGTGATGTGTCTGATTCGCTAAGATAGCTGTCCCCTTCTGAGTAATCTAACTAGCAGCTTTTCCTGTGTAAAGTCACTATTAAATGTTTTTTCTGCCTGCTGGCAAACCAGCACACACAGGCAGCAGTGTGTTCACTACAGAGAATAAGGTGGAAATGGCGTTCAGCAGGAAATACAGTGACATACATATAAGACATGTGATTTAAGCAGCCAATGAAATCCCTACACCCTCACTGGTGACGTTTTTGACCCCCTCTCTGTGCTGATTGGCTGGCCGCCAAAACTGGAGGAAGCAGCTGAAAAAGGCACTGAATGCCAATCCTGAGCCCGAACTTTTTCCGAACTTGCGTCAAAATATTCAGCTCGGCTCGGGAAAATGTGCAAAGGGCTGAATTTAACTTTTGTTGAATGGTTCAGCTCAACACTGCCACCAGACTATGAGAAATACGAATATCTGGTCTGATGAGACGAAGATTGAAATTTTTGGTGTTAATTCTAAGCGGTATGTGTGGAGAAAACCAGACACTGCTCATCACCTGTCCAATACAAATCCCAACAGTGAGACATGGTAGTGGCAGCATCATGCTATTGGGGTGTTTTTTAAGTGGCAGAGATAGGCCAAATGGTTGTACAGAGATATCCTGGATGAAAATCTTTTCCAGAATGCTCTGGACCTCAGACTGGGCCGAAGGTTCCTCTTCCAACAAGACAATGACCCTAAGCACACAGCTAAAATAACCAAGCAGTTGCTTCAGAACAACTCTGTGACCTTTCTTGACTGGCCCAGCCAGAGCCCTGACCTGAACCCAATTGGGCATCTCTGGAGAGACTTGAAAATGACTGTCCACCAATGTTCAACATCCAACCTGTGGGAACTGGAGAGGATCTGCAAGGACGAATGGCAGAGGGTCCCCAAATCCAGGTGTGAAAAACTTGCTGCATCATTCCCAAGAAGACTCATGGCTGTACTAGCTCAAAAGGATGCTTCTACTCAATACTGAGCAAAGGGTCTGAATTCTTAAGACCATGTGATATTTCAGTTATTCAAAAAAAATCTCTGCTTTTTTTCTTTCAAGATGGGGTGCACAGTGTACATTAATGAGCAAAAATTTACCTTTTTGATCTTACCAAATGCTGCAATGAAACAAAGAGTGAAAAATTTAAAGGGGTCTGAATACTTTCCATACCCATTGTATGTATGGTAATGGGTTAAGGGAGATGAGACACAACCAAATGTCACGTCAGACCATTCACAACCATTTATATCAGTGTGGTCCATGTGCTTGATGACCTAACGACACCACCAGGCACAGGCATCATCATCTTGCATGGGCCAGGGTCCTAAGTGCTGTTCAGTGATGAAAGTTGATTCTGGGTAGAAATGATGGCCGCCAATTAGAGATGGGCAAATTTCTCAAAAATTCGGTTCGCCGACGTCGCCGAATTTTCAGACAAAATCCGTTTCGTAAAAATTACTTTGGGAGTAATCGTGTCAAAAAACAGCTATTTCCTGGCTGCGCAGAGCCTGTAGGGTGCTGTAGAACATTGTGCCATGCTTAAATATGCAGAGGGAGATTGGTTTGGTCTTCAATGTTTTAGTATGACACGCACATGACTACCGCCGCTATTAGAATCGCTTCACCCTTCAATTCCCAGGGCACTTACGGGGGCAAAACTGACCAAAAAGCTGAAGTAGGAATGCAGCCTGACAAGGTAACGTCAGCGCCAGCTGGAAAGAAACGAGCTGAGGGATAAGATCCTACGATAGCATCAAAGAACACAGAAGTAGGTTACCGGAGCCACCACAGATCGCAGCACAGTACGGGGACGTCACAGCAGAAGTCACTCTGCGAGGCCACAGCATCTGGTGTCATCAACCGGCCATGTGTTGACCACACACTAGGTCATACACTTTCTCCCAGATGACATCTGACAACCCCAGCCAAGAGTCGGTGGGTTTCTCAGACACAACCCCTGCTTGGCATGGCCCGGGAGCAGGTGAGGGGCTCTCACCTGTCCTCAACCAACCTCTGTCCTGTACGGTTCCCACAGCCAGAGAACTACTATGTCCTGTGGCCTCTGTGCCACCATACAGTGAGAACAAAATATTTCAGGACAGTGGACAGCTCTTTGGTGCTCTTTGGTGGGGAAGACATCGTCTGCTTCTTGCAGAAGCGGGCAAATAGTGATGAGGTGAGTTGCAATGGGGGGTTATGTTGTGAGTGGTCAGGCTTTGTACAGCGACACCGTTGAGGTGGACGGCGGTGACAGGCAAGCACTAATTGATGTAGCCGATCGCACTTGGGAGCTGGGTGAAGCAAGCAAGGTTTGTGCCTCCTTTTCTCCCTGAGATGAAGTGGCATCCTACGCGGTCACCTACCCTCGACTACCCATTGTCCCGGTTTTGGAAGCAATCCGTTTTCTCTACATCAAGTTTTAGGAGACGGGAGGAGAAGAAGGAGAATGGCTGGACCGGAGATGTAAAGTAGGGTGTCATCAGCATACTAGTGGTTTTGAAAGCCATGTGATGATGAGCTAACCCAGACCAACAGTGTACAAGGGCTTCATCATTATCATTGGGTAAAGAGAGCGGTTGCTTGCGTGTCAGGCTGTGGCGCAGCCCTTAAGTCGGTAGTGTGGCCAGGAGTCAGTAGGATGGCAGCAGTGCGAGGTTGGGAGCCAAATGGCCATGATTTAGACCAACCACATTGCAGGTCCCAGAAAGTAGCAGCACAGGGGCTCACCGGGGCAGTGGCGGTAACAGTCAGTCAGTGCGGAGCTTTGGTGGTAAAATCACCTACTCGGCGGTGTGCCAGTTTTTTGACGAGACACCAGAGGAGGGTTGAACATAACTATTTGTAGAATCTGTGGGCAGAAAGTAAAGCGTGACCAGGGACCTAACGTTGGCACCACGGCCCTGCATCAACATCATGCAGTGTCACCATACTGTTCCGACAGCTGCAGCACCCAGTGGCATGCCTCCCATTTCAGGCAGTCAAGGCTTCACCACCTCTGCCGAAGACAACTCCCTGTCTATTACATCTTCTACCGGTCCAGGTACTTCTGCTTCTTGGCACTCATGGTGCCAGCAGTCATTCACCGAGACGATTGCCAAGAGACAGCAGTATGCGTCTAGCCATCCCTAAGTGCAGAAGCTGACCGTGCTCCTGTCCAATTTGGTGGTACTGCAGTCCCTCCCTTTTCAAGTGGTAGACTCTGCCCCATTCAAAGAACTGGCCAGGAAACCTGGTATTCACTTCAGTCATTGTAACAACATGGGTAGTGGCTCCGCTGGACCACCGCAAGTGGTGGTAGCGCCAACGCCAGGGAGCGGGGTCTAAGTAGGTTGCGGTTTTCACCAGAGCCCGCCGCAAGGCAGGATGGACTTTCTGCGGCGGGAGTCCAACCACATCGCTACCCCTGGCGTGACTAGCTTGCGGTTGCAGCCGAGGCGCAGCGAGGTACAGAATCGTAAGAGGAAACTCGTAGTCAAAGGTAGAGCCAACAGGTCAGGTAACGTAGCAGAAAGGTCAGGTACATGGCCAGACAGGTACTGATGAACAGGGGGAAATTGATAAACAGGAATAAATATATTAACAGGGGGAAATTTATGAACAGGGGGAATTGATGAACAGGAATAAATATATTAACGGGGGGAAATTATTGAACAGGGGGAAATTGATGAACAGGAATAAATATATTAACAGGGGGATATTATTGAACAGAGAAAGGCCATTAACGATTTATGATGATCCAAGTGGACAGGATGATTCCTTTGGGCGAACGAAGTCACACATGGGAGGAAATGCTCAATCTGGTTGTTCACGTCTTACACCCATCTGCAAGACATTCTAAAAAGGGCCAGAAAACTTTGCATGCACTTCAGCCGTTCTTACACCACCAATCACACCCTCCTCAAGCTGCAGCGGCAGTCCGGCCTCCCCCAACATAGGCTATGTGACATTTCCAAATGGTGGAATTCCAGCCTCCATATGTTGGAACGACTCTGTGAACAAAGAAAGGCCATTAATGGTTTATTGATGATCCAAGCAGACAGGAGTACACCCCTGTGTCGTTTTAATGTCGGCCAGTGGCAGCTCATGCGTGACACCTGCCGTTTGCTCAGGCCCTTTCATGCGGACATGCGTTATTTGTCAGTCTCCAGGACTACGGGATAAATAACGTCATTCCACTGCTTCATGTTGTCACAGACACCGGTAGTGGATCCACTGGAGTACTGCAAGCGATGGCAATAGCCACGTAAGGGAGCGGGGTCTAAGTAGGTCCTGCTTTTCACCAGAGCCCACTGCAAAGCGGGATGGACTTGCTGCGGCGGGAGTCTACCATGTCGCTACCCCGACGTGACTTTCTTGTGGTTGCAGTCAAGGTGTAGTGAGGTACAAAATCAAGGCAAACTGGGAGTCGGGGACAAGTGTAAGGTCAGGACAGCCAGCAAGGATCGTGGTCAAGGGATGGAGGCAAGAGGTATGGTACACGGATATGACAGACGAGGCTGAAGGAAACTCTTTCTCTATAGGCTCTAAAAATTATTATTAGTATTATTTATTTTATAGTCTTGGAGGCATTTGTATGAGGAGCCTTTTCCATTACAAATGCAGCTAAAGAATTTCCACAGATTTCAAAATCTGGACAGCTGGATAATAGTTCAGCAAACTTTTCCTTTATCACCTGTGTTATCTGAACAAATGAACAAATGAACGTTTATCAACTTGCTCTCTTAAACCACTTGAAATCTGTGTTGATGTAATTTGTTCCACCGGTAACAGGGGAGGGCCTCCATAAGGACTTGTGTTTTTAGTTTCTGTAAGTTGTACATACGATTCACATTCTTCATACTGAAGAAGTTCATACAAGGCCAGTTTTGCAGCATTTGCTTTTGCTTCTTTTTTGTTCTGTCCCATTCCAGTTTTGTACTGAATTCTATCAACAATGGCACAGAATGCAAAATAGGCACCTAAAACATTCCCTGTAGTTATGGTCTCCTTCAGTTCAAAATCCATACGCTGCACTTGAACAAACTGGTGTAACGCAGAAAATGGATTCAAACCACCACGTTTATACTTCATGAGTGTTTGATCGTCACTGCTGTCCTCCTCAACGGTCTTGGTATGCAGAGGCTGACCGCTCGCCAATAAACCTCCCATGCCATGCTCCAAATCAATGCTGCAAGAAGCAGGGGATGTCTGCCCCACCTCTTCGTTGCCAACTAGCTGCTGACTGTCCTCACATTGTTCGTCCTCACTGTAAAGTGGCGCTGAGCCCAGACCACATACTAGTTTTCTGGCTGAGGCTCCCGAATGGGACTGAGTCGGGTTGAGGACAGGTGAGGGCCGCTGACCTCTTCCTGGGCCATGCCAACTAAGAGTTGTATCTGACGAACCCACCGTTAGGGTTGTCAGATGTCATCTGGGATGAAGCTGATGACGTACTCAACCAATCAAGAACCGTTGGGTTGCTGATCAACACATGGCCGCGACATGACACCAGCAGTTCTGGCCTCACCGAGTCACCCCTGCTGCGACGTCCCCTTACTGTGCTGTGACCTGTGCCTGCTCCGGGAATGTTTGTGCCACTGCCACTCGCATGTGAAGAGCCTGCCACCTCTCTGTCTGACATACTGTTTGCTCAAAAATGTACAGACACTGTTTAATGACGATATCTGTATATGATAAATACACACCCTGTATTTAACTCCAAATGAACCCACTAACAAGCTTGGGTAACCCTTGGATATAAATTGCGCTCCACAAATGGCCAGGAAAAATTTACTTGTATGTGCCGTTTAAAAACACTGTGTATTTTACTGAATATAAAAGCTCAAACCGGCTTAATTAACCTTCGGATATAAATTATGCTACAGGAAAAATTTCTTCTTTGGCGTTGAAAAACACCATTTATTTTACTGACTACAACAGCGGAAACACACTTAATTAACCCTTGGATATAAATTGCGCAAAAGAAAAGAGCAGCCAAAAATTAACTGGTATGTGGATTGTAAAAACGCTGTTTCTTTAACTGAATACAACTGCAAAAACAGGCTTAGATAACCCTTGGATATTCAATGTGCTCCAGAACTTACCAGCATTAAAATGTATATGGAGCTGAATTGGACGCACACTGGACTTCAATTCCAACACCCCACAAAATAAAAATTAGAACGTAAGAGAAGCAGTCTCTGAGAAAAGCTGTGACACCCCCTCCCAGCTACTGGAGCTGCAGCAGCTACAACACGGCACAGAGAGAGGAGTGTGAACTGCCAGCGTCGCATCCGGACTTATATAGTGCGGTGACGTCACAGAATCCCGCTGGTCTCTGATTGGCTTCATCTCTGCACAAGTCATTTAGGATACTCCTTTCTTCCTCCCAGAATTCTTTGCCCCATGTAACGACATGTGTTTACAGCCATTTTATCAATTAAAAACACACTTCGTTCCCATGAATCACCCCAAACTTCGTTCAGAATCGAAGTTTTCCTGAAATTCTAAACGAATTCCACTTTGTTAGAATCAATTCGCCCATCTCTACCACCAATTATGCCTGAAACATCAAGGAGAACGCTATGCATCAACCAGGTTAGGTAACTTTGCTGGTTTTATGTCTTATAAGGCAGAAGGAATTTTGGCTCCACTCAGGCTGCAAGGCCCAGTAGTGACTGCTACCTCTGTATCCTCTTTAGCTATACCCCGATACTACAGTTGATTACTATTGAAGAGCAGGAGCTGTTAACTGTCACTTTTATTGGTTTACTGTTCCTTTATGGGACACCATTAGGGGACCATAAGTAGGACACTATTGCTGCTTGGGGTGCTGTGGGTCAATATTACTGAACTGAGTCAATATGGTGCACCATTATTTAGCATGCACACCAAGGGGCCCCATTACTGAATGGAGGATACAGTGATTATGTAGGGGTCACACACAAGGTGTGGCTATTGTGTTAGGACACTATAGGACACTATTATTATTAGACACAAAAAGGAGCACTAATACTTTAGGGGGCACTATTGAGGGACTAATAGTGTGTGGTGTACAATTATTGGGTAGTGCACAAGTACAGACACCATTACCATAGAATACACTAGAGAAAGGGGAGTGGCAGTAAAGAGATATATGCTTCTCAGTAGAAGTTGTCATGGTGTACTGGGCCAGAAAGAAAAGAAAAGTGAAAGCAGGGGACTACAATCAGAGATTACAATCTTAGGGGTTCAAAGTCATTGGATTGTACTTTACTATATTCACTTAGATAAGGTCTATGGCATGATTATTCTTTGCATAGTGCCAGGGTGGTACTTGTATGTGACCAATACAGATCACTGCATAGATATGGGAATATTGGCCATGGTGTGAAGAAATTACTTGACCCTTGTATAGTGATACTATTGGATAAGTGATTGACTGTATTATTTAAAGGGGTTTTGCCAAGAAGTGTTTTCCTCAGCTAACAGTCTGAACTTGAGCCTTGAAAAGAGGGGCGTTGTGTTTCTGTGTTTAAAAAACAAGTGCCTCCTCTGTGATGTCATAGTACCACCTCCCATGCATGTTCCTGAGGCTCAGTCTCTCTAGTTGAGCAAACATTGTTTTGCTAAACCAAAGGGAATAACTATTGTGCACAAGTTAATGGGTTTTGTTTTCTCCCACTTATCTGCTCAGGAGAGAAGATTAGCTCCAGGCAGGCAGGTTTCTTTCATTCTTTCACAAACTGCTGGACTCGGGGAGGAAGAAGGGCTGAGCAGTGAGCCAAGGGAACGTCTCTATACCGAAGGCTGAGACTTTTCCCCCCAGTCCCTACAAAGCTCGTTCATGTTCTCTGCCATCAGATAAGAAGTTCAAACCGTGCAA
This sequence comes from Phyllomedusa bahiana, assembly GCA_025379985.1. Taxonomy (NCBI): domain Eukaryota; kingdom Metazoa; phylum Chordata; class Amphibia; order Anura; family Hylidae; genus Phyllomedusa; species Phyllomedusa bahiana. The sequence continues at coordinate 28,728 of JAODAL010038198.1, forward strand.
GCGCGGCCAGATCAGCTCCTGTCAGTGTCCTGGTCGTGTCTAAGGTAAAGTGTCAGGAAACTAAGGGCATGTAATTAATGCTGTAGATGTCACAGGCTTCACTTTTTTAATGACATATATTTAAAAAAGTGATTAAATACCCATTTTGGAGGATCCCACGTCAACATTAGATCGTGGCAAAACCCCTTTAAGAAAATACTATTCTGCTGCTTATGACAGAATAGATTATTTAGGGGCAGGGATCATGCATTTGGAGATACAGGTCTTTGGCGATACAGTGCTGATTTTTATAATGAAGTAATGTCTAGGGACAATGTACTGATGAGAAAGTCTAACTAAATCATAATGTCTTTTAAAAATTGTTAAATGGCTGTGCCATTTCCACTATATATATATATATATATATATTTTTTTTTTTTTTTTTTTTTGCTGGGGGGTTTGGCAAAACATATGTCTTGCAGATTGTGCATACCATAAAAAGATATAACTAGAACCCTTAACAGGTTATATAACTGCTCTCAGATCCACCACAAAATCCTTCTCCTTTTTCTCCCCAAGTAATTATTCTTCTTTTAAGCTATAATTTAGACATTTTACAATTTGCCTTTACTTATTGCCTAGGTGTATATGGAAACTTAAATAGAGTCATTTAGAGCTTGAAATATTTTGTCTCATTTCATGTTTTATAATGTATTAGTCAATTAGTTTCAGTGCCTTTGTAATTTTTCAAAAGAATATCAAGATTAAAAGCACACTGTTACTGCCATATACTAGAATGTAGATTTTCTATGCTGCAATCTGTGAATGCTGGCTAGACTGAGGTGTGAGCAATTTCCTGGTTTTCAATCTTAATTACCAAGGAGATAAGTAGAGTAGTTTGCTACAGGAAAATTACCTGGCCATGGTATAGTCTCTGATTGACAGTGTAGATTTATGGAGCAGTGTCATGGTCAGAAGTAGAGACAAGGGTCTGTCAGGAATTTGAGAAGATAGAGGAGAAACCAGAAACATAGATAGAAGTAAAATAGCAAAGTGTAGGCAACGCAAAGGACAAAGCAGGGGTTTAGTCAGAAACATAGAAGATCAGATTTAAAAGACAAACAATCTAGGAACACACACAGAAAGAGGAGTCAGTGAAGATGCAATTTAAGTGATGTGCTTTGACCATATTTAAATAGGCCACCTGGATCTAACATGATCTTTGGGTGGATACAATAGGAGAGACGCTGCCATGCTAGAGGTGTGTAAAGCTGGTGAAAGTGGAGGAGATACAATATATGTGTATATACATATGTACACATATAAATACACTTATATGCATTTCCCATCCTGGATCTGGATCCTCTGGTGGAGACCATGGCAGGGAGTGAAGTCCAAGGACCCCCCACGATATTCACCAGAGTCCACCATAAGGCAGGTTGGGCTTGGCTGTGGGGGAATCCCAGGTTGCAACCCCTGATGTGGTCGCTTTCGGTGACAGCAGAAGTGCTGGACATAGGACTCGGGGAACAGCCAAAGGTAATGGGTCTTAAGCATGTGCAATCACAGTTAATAGCAGAATCTCAGACAGGTAGCAGACTGGTGTAGTGGCAGGTAACAGCAGCAATGCACATAACACAGGAACCAGTACGTCAGTAAAAGAAGATGACAGACAGCAACCAGAGGTCAGGATCACTGTGGAAACATCACCAAACATCAACAAATTGACCAAGAGCACATGCAGGACAGTCCTTTAAATCCTAGGCAGTGAAAGGTCATTAGCCAATAATTAGGTTCTGTCTCAGCAAGCCTGAGTGTGCAGGACACCAGCAGCAGACAGAGACTGAGCAGGAGCGAGGAGAGGTGAATACACAATGAGGGAGGGTTCAGAAGCCGCAATAAGGACATGGGCACATCCACGGAAGCCGAGTATGTGGAACTTCTAGGTCACCATGAGAGATGGTGTAGACCATGCCAGGGAAAGGAGTCTAAGTAGCCCCCCGTTTTTCACCTGAGCCTGGGGCGGGTTGGACTTGACTGTGGGAGACTCATAGGTCGCTAGCCCTGATGTGGCCGCTTGCGATGACAGCCAAAGTGCCGGACGTAGGACGATGGGAATAGGCTAAGTTAACGGGTCTCAGGCAGGTGCAACCTAAGATAAGTAGCAGATTTCCAGACTGGGGAAGCAACAGGAAACAGCAGTGCAGGTAAGACAGGAAACAGGACGTCAGTAAACAAAGGTCATTGGCCAGGTAATTAGGTGCTGTCTCCTTAAATCTTGGCAGGATGCCGGCAGCAGACAAAGGCTGAGCAGGAGTGAGGAGAAGTGAGTACACGCTGAGTGAGAGGTCAGGAGCTGCAATAACGACATTGGCACATCCGTGGTCTGGACTGTGACAGTACCCCCCTTAAACCTCTTCTTCCAAACCTGCCAAACTCTTCAGATAATAACGGGAACACAAACTAGTCTAATATTAAAGCTAAGTGAAAGAGCAAGTTGCGGAGCGTGCATGTGCCTTTGGTTTCAAAAGTGCATTTTTTGGTTTAAGTGTGGGACTTAAAAATGTGTGACTTTGGATTTGGGGAGTTTTTAAGGGACAGTATTGAACTGATTTTTCAGTTTATATCTGTGTGTTTCTTTCTTTTATAACTTCCCCATGTGCTCCATGATTGTCAGTGACGTCCAGTGCACATTCTGTGCAATGTATGCAACAACAGTTCGAGGGTGCATACTGCTGTGTGAGATGTGCGCACACTGCACATTTAGAAAACCAAGATACTGGATCTAAATGAGCAAGTGGCAACACTTAGATCCATTGGCAACTTGGAAGCAAGACTGCTGTTCACTGAGCAAGCACTTGCTGGAGTAGATGCTGTGAAGGATGACAGTATGGAGGTGAAGGTACATGAGGCAGCTAGCTGGGTGACAGTCACAAAGAAGGGTAGAGGGAAACGTGTAAGGGAGGCTAGACCTGATCTGGCACATCCCAACATATTTGCAAGATTGGCAGATAAGTGGGATGTCAGTTGATAAATAGCGCCGCTGCAACAAGACACTACCCCTGTCTGCTCCAGTAAGATGGGGACTAGTAGCACAGGACAGGTTAGACAGGTACTAGAAGTTGGGGACTGCATTAATAGGGGAACAGACAGGGAAATCTGTCAGAAAGACCGGGATCGTCAAACAGTATGTTGTTTACTTGGGACCTGAGTTCGACATATCGCAGATCTGCTTGAGAAATTATTGGGTGGGGCTGGTGAGAATCCAGCTGTCATGGTGCACATTGGCACCAGTGACAAAGTTAGAGATAAGTAGAGTGTCCTTAAAAACTATTTCAGGGACTTAGACCAAAAGCTCAAGGCAAGGACCTCTAAGGTAGAATTTTCAGAAACACTACCTGTCCCGTTGGCCACACCAGATAGGCAGCGGGAGAATAGAGAGGTGAATAAGTGGCACAAAAAATGGTGTAGTAAAGATGTATTTGTGTTTTTGGAGAACTGGGCTGACTTCTGCCTTGGCTACACACTCTATGCTAGGGATGGACTGCACCTAAATGGGGAGGGTGTAGTTGTATTTGGGGACAAAATGGGCAGAAAATTTAAGGAGTACTTAAACTAGGGACTGGTGAGGTAGGGCAACTACACATAAAGCGTACAAGATAGTGAAGATAGAGAGCTTGGTATCAGTAATTAATCAGGGGGTAGAGTGGAGGGGAGGAGTGTAGCAATAGTAATAAGGACAGGGTTAAAATAATGAAAACCAAGACAAAACTCAATATTGCATGCTGACCAATTCCAGAAGTCTCACCAATAAAATAAATGAACTAGAATTAATTATTTCTGAAGAAAAATATGATATAGTGATGATATCTGAGACATGGCTGGATGAGATGTATGACTTGGCGGTTAACTTACAGGGTTACAGTTTATTTAGAAGAGATCGTAAAAAACGGAAGGAGGAGGTGTATGTCTTTATTTAAAATCCTCTCTGAAGTCAGCATTGAGGGAAGATATAATTTAAGGAAATGAGCATGTGGATTATGGGTAGATAGAAATGGGGGTAATAAAAAAAATAATATTCTACTATTGGTCTGCTCTAGGTCACCAAATATAAAAGAACCCAGGGAAGATGTACTACTTAATCAAATCGGTGAGGCAGCTAATCATAATGAGGTTGTTATTATGAGCGACTTCAACTACCCAGATATAAACTGGGAAACTGAAATCTGTGGCTGTCATAAAGGAAACAGGTGTAACGGTCTGGAGGTGGATCCTCTGGACCACCACAGGCGATGGCGTAAGCCCACACCAGGGAGTGGAATCTAAGTGGGTCCCGGTATTCACCAGAGCCCGCCGCAAAGCGGGATGGACTTGCTGCGGCGGGAGTCCACCAGGTCACTACCACTGGCGGGGCTTGCCTGCGGTGGCGGCCAAGGGTAGGTGAGGTACAGAATCGGCAGTCAGGCTCGTAGTCGGGGACAGGCAAGAAGGTCAGGGCAGGCGGCTGAGGTTCGTGAACGTAGACAGGCAGAAGGTCAGGGCAGGTGGCAAGGATCGTGGTCGGTAAACGTAAGCAAAAGGGTTCGGTACACGGTAGGCGAGACAAGGCTTTCTGGAACGCTTTCCCAATAGGCATGTGCACTAAAGATCCGGCAAAGGCCACTGGGAAGAGGCTGGGCAAAAATAGGAGCAGTGGGCGGGAATGGCCAATTACCGGCGCACTGTCCCTTTAAAGGGGATGTATCACTTCCTTACTTCGGCTGAGTCACACTTCTCTTAGCTTCTCAACTCTGTGAATGCAGGGGCGTTTTTTCCCCTCCCAGCTGGATGACATCATCCCCCTTCACTGCTGGCCTGAGACCCCCCCCCCCCTCCCCTCTGAGTCCACATATCACTGTGTCTCTCTCTATCAGTCTTATTTTATAAGAGCTGTATACATACCACAGGCTACATTCCATCTAATCTGAGCACTGATCTCTCACAGCTGGAGATGTATTACAGCTTTCTAAGAACGGCACAGATCTGCGTGTATGCAGGAGAGTTAGGCACAGGGTCAAAATTGTCATGTTTTCTCATTGTACAATCTGCTGCAGTCTGTTTCTGCTAGGTGTGGAGACAGAAAAATGCTACGGCCCCTAACTGAGTCATTCTGTACAGCCCGTGAATCGACCCAGGGGCTGTACAGAATGTAAATGAGCTCTCAGCTAGTGAAATGCAAGGAGGAGGGATTAGACCCACACTGGATATCAGTGTAAATAAAAACACAAGATAAGGGACACTGTGAGAACAAGGCAGCTTTGCTAATGACATCCAATTGCAAAGTTGCTTGTTTTCACTGTCCCCTTATTCTGAAGACCATTTAATGAAACGATAACACCCCTTTAAATCTCAGACTGCCGGCGCGCGCGCTCCCTAAGGGGCGGCGCCGCGCACACCGAGGGATCGAGACGGACGGGGCAGGAGCGAGGCCGGGTAAGTCACTGGGGACCCGGGCAGCGGGATGAGCGGACCCCGGACCCGAGGTGCGGGATGGGGCGCCGCTCAGAGTCGGGCACGGATGCGCCTGCGACCCGGGACGAGGGTCACAGGGGCATCCGTGACAACAGGGTTTTGTCAATAAGTTAATTACCTTACTCAACTGGTGCAGTAGGGGACTAGAGGGAAGGCCCTTCTGGACTTAATATTGACTAATAGACCTGACACAGAAACAACGGTTCAAGTCGGGGGGCACCTAGGAAATAGTGACCACAATTAAATACATTTCCATTTTTCCTTCAATAGGGTATCTTGTTGATGGGCCCGAAAAACACTGAATTTCAGGAAGGCAAATTTTAATCTGCTTAGAGAGGCATTATACCGCATTGACTGGGACAAGGTGTTTAAAAATAAAAGAACAGATAATAAATTAGAGATTTTTAAAAACATCTGATGTGTCCACTGAGAGAGGTACATAGCTTATGGAAATAAAATAATTAGAAACAGGAAAAACCCAATGTGGATCACCAAAGATGTAAAGGAGGCAATAAATAACAAAAAGAAAGAGTTTAAGGTTCTTAAACAGGAGGGCAGTGAAGAGGCACTAAAAAGCTGTAAGGAAAAAAATAAAATATGTAAAATAATGGTAAAGACTGCAAAGCTGGAGACAGAAAGGTAGATTGCTAAAGAGAGTAAAACTAATCCCAAAATATTTTTTTTAACTAAATAACTAGTAAAAAGCTTAAAACTGAAAATGTTGGCACTTTGAAAAGTAGTGAGGGAGGTATTGTAGAGGGCAATGAGGAGAAAGCAAACCTACTAAACAATTTTTTCTCCACTGTATATACAGAGGAAAATGACCTTTCTGTAGATGATCAAAGGGATAAGGTAGACTCCACATTAAAAGTTTTGTGTCTAACCCAGGAAAAAGTGCAGCTCCACCTTAAGAAGATTAAAATAGACAAATCACCAGGTCTTGATGATATACACCCCTGTATCCTAAGAGAATTAGGTAATGTGGTAGACAGGCCCATATTCTTAATATTTATGGACTGTATAAGAACATGGTTTGTCCCGAAGGATTGGCACATAGCAAATGTGGTGCCAATATTCAAAAAGTGCTCAAAAATTTATCCTGGAAACTGTAGGTCGGTAAGTTTAACCTGTATTGTAGGTAAAATGTTTGAAGGTTTCCTAAGAGATGCTATCCTGAACTATCTCACTGAAAATAAATGTATAACGCCGTTCCAGCATGGATTAATGAAGGATCGGCCCTGTCAAACTAATCTCATCAGCTTCTATGAGGAGGTCAGTTCTAGACTGGATCGGGGTGAAGCATTGGATGTAATATATCTAGATGTCTCTAAAGCATTTGATAATGTGCCACATAAAAGGTTGGTAAGTAAAATGAGAATGCTTGGGCTGGGGGAAAATGTGTGCAAGTGGGTAAGCAACTGGCTCAGTGATAGAAAACAAAGGGTGGTAATTAACGGTGCATACTGAGACTGGATCCCTGTTACTAGTGGGGTACCACAGGGGTTACTACTGGGCTCTATCCTCTTTAATATAGTCATTAATGACCTTACACATGGATAGCACAGTAGAATATCAATCTGCAGATGATACTAAGCTCTGTAATCAACACAATAGGGGATAATGTTTTATTCCAAAGGGATCAGGATAAGTTGTAGGCCTAGGAAGAAAAGTAGCAGATTTTTAATACAGATAAATGCTAGGTTATCAACGTGGGAAGGAAAAATAAACTCAAAAATGGAAAAATGCTGTGAAAAAGTGAAATGGAAAAGAACTTGGTAATCCTAGTGGACAGCAAACTTAATTGTAGCAGCCAGTCTCAGGCAGCAGCTGCCAAGGCAAACAAGATTATGGCATGTACTAGAAGGGGCATGGATGCACAAGAAGAGGACATCATTCTCCCATTATACAAGTCACTGGTTAGACCACACATGGAGTATTGTGTACAGTTTTGGGCACTAGTTCACAGGAAAGACATTGTAGAGCTTGAACAGGGGCAACAAAAATAATGGGTCGACTGCAATACCCAGAAAGACTAGCAAGATTAGGGTTATTTATTTTAAAGAAAATATGGCTTTGGGGGGACATGATAAATATTTTAAAATATATTAAAAGTCAATATAGAGATCTCTCTCAAGATCTATATATACCCAGGTAGAAATAAAAGAATACATACTGGCTCACCTTATAATTGACTTCCAGTTGTGTGTTACTCCATGGCTTAATTTACTCCATTTTGGCAAACAGAATCTACTGTCGGCTACTCGGTACTTGTACTTCCATAAAAAGGGTGACGATCCAGCATTCATGTAAAAGCAAAAAATCTTTATTAGTAGTCTTCATACACAAAGGGGCATAAAAGTGAGAGTAATATCTCTTACAAAGCTTAAGCGTTTCGAGCCCATGCGGCTCTTTTTCTCAGCTAAACTTGTTCACAGCCTACCAGGCGTCTGCTCCCAATCATAACATGGACGGCCCGTGCCAGGCTTAGAAGTTGACCTGCCGCTCGTCTCCTCAGAGGATCGTGGAGACAAGTGAGTTTTTTTTTTTTTAGGCCTGCCTACCTATATGGGGACCCTATAACCTACCTAACGCCTGCATACATATATGGGGCCCCCTATAACTTACCTAAGGCCTCTCTACCTATATAGGACCCCCTATAACCTACCTAAAGCCTGTCTGCCTATATGGGGCTCTCTATAGCCTACCTAAAGCCTGACTACCTATATGGGGCCCTCTATAGCCTACCTAAAGCTTGACTACCTATATGGGGCCCCTATAGCCTACCTAAAAATTGCCTGCCCACCCATGTGGGCCCCCCTATAGCCACCTACAGCCTGCCTATGTGGGCCTCCTATAGCCTATATAACTACCTACCTATGTTCGCCCCCCTACATCCCATATGCCTACCGACATTTGTGGGTCCCACCTATAGCCTAGCTACCTGGGGCCCACCTATAGCCTGTCTACCTACCTATGTGGGGCCCACATATAGATTAAGTAGCTAACTGGGGTCCGCCTAAAGCCTACCTGTGGCTCACCTACTGCCTACCTACTTAGCTACTTGGCGTCTAGCAACCACCTACTTAGCTGCCTGGGGCCTACCTACAGCCTTCCTATCTACCTGGGGGCTGTCTATAGCCTACCTATCTACCTGGGGTCTACCTACAGCCTCCCTATCTACCTGGTGTTACCGGTGGTCCCGCGGCCGGGCTGCAGGCTCACCGGGACTCCTGCCCTCACCCCGGCTGCGGGGCGAGTGGCGCCGCGGTCCGACTGTCGGGCTGTGGGCGCACTCATTCCCCTGTGCAACTAGACTTACCAGCGCTCCTGCTTCCGTGCGGTGTCCCTGCCGCCCGCGCGCGCATCCCCGCTCCTTTTGGACCAATTGGTTGTTGGCCGGTCGCTGACCCTAAATAAGGTTCTCTCTTCTGGAACGTCCCCGCCGGATCCTTAGTGCCTCTAGCCTACTGTGAAAGCGCTCTTTGAGTCTCCGTCTTTACCGTGTACCGTACCTCCTTGCCTACGCCTCTCGACTACGAACCTTTGCCGACCTGATTGCCTGTCCCCGACTATGCCTCGTCTGACGATTCTGTACCTCGCTACACCTTGGCTGCCACCACAAGCAAGTCATGCCAGTGGAAGCGACCTGGTAGATTCCCGCCGCAGCAAGTCCATCCCGCTTTGTGGCAGGCTCTGGTGAAAACCGGGGTTCTACTTAGACTCCGCTCCCTGGTGTGGCTTACGCCATCGCTTGTACTGGTCCAGCGGATCCACTACCGGCCGTCATGACACCTGGGGCTTACCTACAGCCTACCTATGGCCAATCTACCTACCTACCTGTAGCCTACCTAACTGGAAACTATCTACCTGTGGCCTAACTACTGCCTACCTACCCAGTTAGGGCTTGTCAACCTATCTACTGGGGGTCTTCCTACCTGGTAATATGATCCTGAGGAGTACAGGCCATAACTGTAACACAGTCTCCAGGGGGTGAATAGTCTGTTCTTCCCTTCTAGGAGACTGTGCCACTATGGCCTGTACCTGCTATCCCACCCCTGGGAAGTTTGTACAGAGGGGAGGGACAGTGAGTGAGGTGTTGGAAAAGTGAGGATTCTAAGATATTGGTTCCACAAGTGGTGGCCGTGATCATGGTGGTCTGGTCCGGATGCAGAAAAAAAAACAAAGTGAATGACTCTTAAGAGAAAGGTCACCTGTGAGTCACAAGTTGTAACTGCACTGCAATCACTCATATGTCTGCAGAGCCTGTGTACACTGGTACCTACAACTGTATGACCACTGTGTGGTGGTAATATACAGTCTGCAGAGCCTCTGTACACTGGTATATACCACTATTTGGAAACTATATGGTGGTAATAGTGGTCTTTGTATAGTGATCTTGATTCAGTTATAGTATAGGGGTATTATTCAGCCACTATGTGGTGGTAATTTGTGGTTGTGTTCTGGCGGTATAATTGGGTCCTTATTAGTGTTGAGCGATTATTATCGACAAAGTTGAAATCGGCACAGTTTTTATGTTGATCAAAATTTTTAGATCATGCGATAATTTAGGTTAAAATCTGTGCATCATCTATTAAGATCGCGCCATTTTCGGCGCTTCCTGTCATTTTGGCGGCCAGCAAATCAGCTTACAGAATAGAGCAGGGTGAGATGTGTGTGATGTCATGACTGGGATGTGTATGGTTGCGATTGGCTGGAAAAATCACATGACCTCGTTTTACATAAGAAACAGCATTTCCTGTTCAGCCTCAGTGTCTCTCAGCGTCTCAGAGCAGTAGGACGTGAGCTCTGCTTGTGTCAAACAGCTCAGCGAAATTAATCTATTTCTTCACAGAGAAAGCTCTACTGTTAGCTGTGATCCTTACAATTTAGTTAGATTAGAGATTAGGGATTATCACTTATTATACACTAATTTGTTTTCTAATGTATATACATTATTTATTGTACATCTTTCACTTTATTATATTTCTTAGTAAGTTTTTTATTTGAGTAATCTAATGTAATATAGCAGTATTTATTTCTCACTATTTTAGATTTTTTACTATTATTAATAATAATTATTTTCACTATATTCACCGAGATTTTATTGTTTGCTATTTTTCTGCATACACTGATTATTTGGGTCAGATTGTCCTTCCTTTTTTGATGTCAGTTAGATATGGGTTTTTTGAGCTCAGCGGGTGCTGTGCGCGTACGCCATTCACGGACCCGACTTCCGGTGCTCGCTCCGGCGTCCTGATTTTGGCTTTGGGAGCGGAAAAA